>MU684967.1:32442-159688 GCA_026770625.1 Nicotiana glauca | reverse complement strand
AATATGAGGATGAAAATAAATTATTCACCAAAAATAATAATTTTGGGAATAATTTTGGATTTTGTACTGTTAAAATAGACAATAAGTTGATTTTAAAAAATCTTAAAAATTGAGGAAAATACCAAAACTTTCAGGCATGCTTGTATATGCATACGTATGCTATTTTGAAAGTATGAAAAATACATAGGGAAAAATTGGGTATCAACAAATCTCAACCAGCAACATTCATGAGAATTCAACAATCAAATATCGAGCTAGAAGGTGTAAATCAACAATTAAAAATCTAGAGTAACCTAGGGTGCTCAATGTAACAATTTTTTTTGTAATTTTTGGAAGTTTTATGTTTTTTTTTTTTTGGTTTTTTCTGCAGGATTTAGATCTAAAATGAGGGTTTCTACTACTAGAGTTCAGATTTGAACTTCTTTTTACTTTGAAATTCAAATCTGAAGTTCTGATTGAGAGAAAATGATTTTTTTTTTAGGGGGAAATTAAAGGCTGGAAGGTTTCTGGGAATTTTCAGAGTTCTAAAACCTGGTAATCAAGGCACTAGGGCTACCTTTTATAGGCAAAGTAAGGGGCAGAATATTCTGGAAGTATTTACCCATTTTCCACCCTTTTATTTTCAGAAATTGGTTATTAAACCCTAATTTTATGGCTTGTTGCCCAAGTTACTACATTAAGAATGCAGAAACTTACACTAAGTCCCCCTTCTAGAAGGCCCTAGGGTGTTCTTCTACCTATGGAATACCTATACTACCCTTATTTGGGTTCTAAAATTACTGGTTCTTAACAAAACAGCCCATTTTGGATGCGTAAACTACCCTTGATTGCCCCTAGAATTGCTAATCCTAGTTGAAATTTATCAACTATAACCAATCACCTAAAATTACACTAATTGTGCAATTAATCAATAAGGAAAACAAATTACATGAATTAATCATGAATCAATTAACTAATACAGAATTAACCTATTAAGATCAAGCATAAAAACTGAAAACAGTAGTGCCCTAAATCAAACAAACTTAACTACCCTAAACATGGAATTATTAATATAACCACTACTCAAACTGATTTAAACTAAAATTATTAACACTAAACGTAGGGGATCAAATTTGAACAAAGCCAAAACTATCTCAAAGGATCAAACTAAACTAAAGATTAAAATGAATTAAAATTTAAACGGGATGAGCAAATAAGCAGAATCGAGCATAAAATCAAAACAAAAATCCGAACAGGCAGTGATAAAAGCAAAACGAAAATTAAACCAAAAAATTAAACTACAATCATAGAATTAAATCAAAAAAACCACAGAAAAGAAAAAAAATAGAAACAAACTCTAAAAATTACTGAACATTTGTCTCAACTAAACTAAGATTAACAAATCAACATCCAAATCATGAAGCCAAACAATTATGTAAAAATAAAAATAGCACCAGAAGAAGGAAAAAGATAAGAAGAAATCGGGGGACTCACTCGTTAGGGTCTTCATGAATTGAACTCGAATTGAGCCCCAAAATAACATTATATGTTTGTTCTTGGTGAGAACAAACGTATCAGGTTATTTAGGGACTCAAAACGATCTTGGGAAGTCTTTAAAAAACAAATCCAAAATCTTCTTGTAAACCCTATATCTGGAATTTGACAGGTTTCGTTGAGATTTGAAAGGTTTTGGTTTGGAATTAGAGATGAGGAGGGTTAGGAGATTGTATGGTGTAAGTTTGAGAGTTATTGGATGAACTAGGGTTTTGGCTGGATTTTAGATTTAATATTCGAGAAAATTGGCTAGGAACTGAGGGATGGTATTTGGGGATTTGGAGAGAGGAGAGAAAGGGGAGCTTGTGGTGAAATTTTGGGCGAATTTGGAGCATCGCCGCTAGTGGAGGCGATTTTCGGTCGGCGGCGGGTGGCGGAGATATGGTGGGGTGACCGTGGCTTTACGCCGGCGTTACAGGGAGGGGGAATGTACGAGGAAGAAACGATTATGTCTAGGGTTTGATGGATAAATTCGGACAATTTTATGTTAATTCAAGATCCACTCAGGACCGTTGGATTAGGGAAGGATAAAGGGCCCAGATTGATTTGCCCCAAAACGACGTAGTTTTGAATAAGGGTGGAGGCCGGGTTAAGGGTTTTTGGGCTTGGGGTTGGTCCGGCTTTAGGGGTTTTTTGGGCTAGAGTTGGATTTGGCCCTAAAAATGGTCTTTTAACAAGACCATGTCTTCTTTTAATCCTTTTATTCTTTTCTTTTTCATTTTTGTATTTTACTTATTATTGTTATTATTATTATTATTATTTTGTATTTTCTGATTTTATTATGTAAAATAAAAGACCCAAATTAAATCTAAGATGATACTAATTAATTAATTCCTAATTTAAGAGGAAACTAAATCAAAAATGTAAAATGTAGAATTTAAAATTGTAAAAGGACTATTTTTGTTATTTTTTCTCCTATTTTAGTAATATTAATTAACTAGTAAAAATAAAAATATAAAATCGAATTCTAAATGCACACAAAAATGCAAATAAGACACAAAATCATGCAATTAATTCCTAAAAATTCAAATAATAAAAGAAAAATTCTAATTCTAATGAGTTTGTAGGAGTAATTTAAGCGTGGAAAAAATTACGTGCTCACATCACCTACTGAATAAGCCAATGGGTTTGTGTAAATGGTTGTTGGTTAAATGTGGCTACTAAGTTTTGGCTATGAAGACTATTCTATGGCTGTTGTGAAACTATGTGGACTTGAGATTGAAGGTCTGACCTGGCCGGGTGTACTTTAGGCCTGCATTAGGACCACTATAGTTATTTTGTGATTCTGTAATTCATTTTATTCATTGGGCCTGTAATAATGTTGCAATAACAATAGAGTGTTAGTAAAATTGGGGAAATGGGACTATTCTAATGCTTGCATGAACCAGGTAGAAATCCTACCTATATGTATTTAATTTGCTCGAAGATATTCTGCTGTTAGATAACCTGCCTATAGGACTTTAATGTTCAATTCGTTCAATATATTCTACTTCCACGTTTTTTAGATATCATGCTTTTAGGAAATAAAATGAACAAAGTCTCAATGTGAAATTTTAGCATATTCATTATATATTGTGACCATAGGGTTCTGATAGCTTATGTTCTACAAATCTGCATTATTAAAAATTAATTCTCCGATCCCCCATTAACTGCTTTTCCCATGTTTATTTCTTCTATTTTAATTTACCGGGATGTTCGATTTTGAGTTTCGGAGAGTTTTGGGATACTTAGTTCCTAAATGAGAGCTCAAGTGTAGGAAAGTTGATCGTAGTCGGAACAATGTGAAGATAGCCTCAAAATGGAAATTTGATGGTTCCGTTAGATCCGTTGGGTGATTTCAAGCTTAGGGGCATGTTCGGATTGTGTTTTGGAGGTCTGTAACTAATTTAGGCTTGGAATGCCGAAAGTCGAATTTTTATGTTTTCCAGTTCGATAGTGAGATTTTATCCGAGGATTGGAATGGATTTAGGAAGTTGGAGTAGCTCCGTAGTGTTGAATGTGATATATGTGCAAAATTTCATGTTATTCGGACGAGGTTTGATAGACTTTTTGATCGAAAGCGTATTTCTAGGGTTTTGGAGTTCTTAGGCTTGAATCCATGGTTGATTAGTCGTTTCAATGTTATTTTAGGTGTTTTAAGGATTGGTATAAGTTTGTACAATGTTATTAGACTTGTTGGTGCCTTTGGTTGAGGTCCCGGGGGCCTCGAGATGATTTTGGATGGTTGACGGAAGAATTTTGGAGTTTTTAAGTTGCAGCTTCAGCTAGTTTTATGCCATAACCGCACCTGTGGTTTGGGTCACACATGTGCAGAGCCGCAGAAATGGCATTTGGCATCGCAGAAGCCGAAATGGGGAGGCTCAGCAGGAGCCGCATAAGCGGTAGAATTTTTGCAAGAGCGGTACCGCATCTGTGAATGGGGAGTCACAAATGCGGAAGCTGGTCTTAAGTGAAAGGTCACAGGTGCGACCATTGATCCGCAAAAGTGGCTTGACCGCAGATGCGGTAATAGTTGGGCAAAAATATGAAATTTTGAGGGTTTAGTTTCAAAAGTTGGAAATTCGATTTGGAGCTCGGGAGAGGGCGATTTTTAGAGGAAATTGAAGAGGAGATCATTGGGTAACAATTCTTTAACCCTTTCTAGTTATATTCCATCAATCTATAGTTAGTTTCATCATTTAATTTTTGATTGGAGATAAAAATTGGGAAAAAGTTAGAAGAAAGTTCTTAGACCTAGAATTCGACTTTTGATTGGGAATTTGACTTTAGATTTGGATAATTTTGGTATGCATGAACTCGTGAGAGTGTGAGGATTCTGCAAATATAAATACCCGATTCTGAGACATGGGCCTGAGGGGAATTTTAGTTATTTTACCTAATTTTGCGTATTAGCTTAGAATTTCTTTGTACAATCAATTACTTGAAATTTTATTTACATTATGCAATTGAATTGAATAGATTTGGGTCATTTGGAGTCGAGTACTCGTGGCAAGAGCATGGTTTCGGGTTGATTTGAGCTGGTTCGAGGTAAGTGGCTTGCCTAACCTTGTGTGGAGGACTTTCCCCTTAGGATTTGGTATAATTGCTAATTGAGATGCCTTGTACGTGAGGTGACGAGTGTGTACTTGTGCTAATTGTTGGAAATTCGGTTTTTCATTAAGTGTTTTTGAGTATTTTTCTTGTTGCTACTGCGTATTTACATTGGGAGTACGGATGTGGGATTCCGGTAGATTCCCCCTGCATAATTATATGGAACTACGGGACTACACCCGGTAGATTTTCCCTAGTACTGGGTATTTATGTTTGGGACTACGGAACGGGATTCCGGTAGATCCCCGCATACTATGAGTTGGACTACGAGAAGGTATCCCAGAAGACCTATTAGATATGTATATTTGGGACTACAGGAATGTATCCTGGAAGATCCTCGACTGTTATTATTAGTGTTGAGCTGTATTTCCTTCTATGTTTTCTTTGCCTCTGTATAGTTGTTGATGTCCTTTATATATGGTGTTATTTTTACTGTTGTACTTATTTATACTGCTTTGTTCTACACTGCCGAACCTTATTTTTTATCTTATCTTAGTTTTACCCTGACCTCCTTATCACTACCCAACCGAGGTTAGGCTTGGCACTTACTGAGTACCGTTGTGGTGTACTCATGCCCTTTCTACGCATGTTTTTCATGTGCAGATCCAGGTACTGCGACTCAGTCCTATCACCTTTGAGCCGAGGCGACTGCTCCAGCGACTTCGAGGTATATCTTCCGCGTCCGCAGATCGAGGAGTCCCTTTCTATTCTCGCTTTTAGGTATTAACCCTTCTGTATTTTTGTTCTTTGTTATATATTCTGGAGTTAGAGCACTATGCAGTATCCTTAGCTTATGATTCGTGGGTTTCCGGGTCTTGGGAATATGTATTGCTTTTGAGAGTTAAATATTACGTATGCCGAACGACACTTTTAATCGTTGTTTAATTACTTTATTTCTATTTTAAATTGTTTTATTTTCGCAAAGTTTATCTTCCACAAATTAGGCTTACCCAGTCGTAGAAACTAGGTGCCGTCACGATGGTTCACAGAGGGCGAACCGGGGTCATGACAAGTTTCAATTGGTCAATATGTTGTTATCATAGTTGCTAACTTAATAGATATGCCCATAGAAGCTAAAAACCAGTTTCAATAGCTAATTGTAGAAATCATGCCTATAGGATAATTCCACTTACTTTTAAGTGTTAAATTTGAACTTCCGACATTGTTTCGTCTCTACTATTATAAAGCATGCTTATAGGATCAAACTAAACAATTTCGAATATTTCCCATAGTTGTCACTGCCAATTACTGCACCTAGATATCATGTCTATAGATTTAAATACTTATAACCTGTAATAATCAGCATAGAATATCAAGCTCCCTAAATTGTGTAGTTATTTAGGAGTCACGCCGCTAAAATAACACCTTGCATCTGTAACTGCCTACATATTTGAACTCCAAAGTCACATAGAAATCATATCTATAGGGCTTAATGGCTTTAACTTGTCTCAATTCTGAAATTGTCAAATGCCTAATTTGTTTGCATGCATTTGTTGTTTAAGTGTGGAGGATAACTTGAGCCCTTAACTACTTTTTTGTGAAGTCCAACTTGTTTTATATGTCACCTAGTTTTCTCATTTTGAGAAATCCAAGTTAGGTCTAGAACCACCCAAGACAGAGGTCCAAACGCCTCCTGGACCCTAGGCATGGTACGGGTAGTGCATGCATAGGGTACGAGCTATAATTGAACTAATACGCTTTAGGTAACAACTTAAAGATAGTAATCGGGTAGCAGGAGATGATAGTTTGTGCCCACTGAATAATACGAGTAACACCCTATATGCAGGGAGTTACGAAGTATTATTTATGTTACACGGGATGATCATTTAGGCTAAAAACTTAGGACCCCCCTCCCCCCCATTTTCTTTATTTCCTATTAGAATCAAAATAGTTGTACCCTTTGTTCAAAATCTGTTTATAATAAACTTCTTAGTTTTTTGTGCTCGCTTTTCATTTATTTGATCATATAGACTAATTCATATAATTTGAGTTCGGCCGGGAACCATAGTTGTGGACCTCAAAAAGTGCCTAACACCTTGTCTTCGAGGTAATTTCAATCCCTTACCCGATCTTTGGTGACACAAACTAGTCAAATAGAGTTATCTGCAAAATAAGTGACCTATCGCACCTTAAACCCGTTAGGTGGAAACTCTCATTTAACACCTTGCTTAAAATAGTTTTCACGTGTAGAAACACGATTTCTCGAGAAACGGGGTGCAACAGCATTGTGACTCTACTGGGAATATGTTTAGTGTCGTACCATAGCAAACTTGGTCTATATGAATTAGTCTTCTCTTACATGAATATCCCGCTTCTGTTTCCCCTTTATTGCTACCTGTACATCCTTTTCCTATTTTCCCTTTATTTGAATTCTCATTTAATATGCAAATCTCTTCTCAACTTGTTCATAACATGCATTTTTTTTAGTAATTTTTTAGAATTGCTACATCATGTCTCTCCCCACCCTCACTTCCTTGTTTAATTTATTACAACTTCCACATTGCACGAACTAACTTCTTCCTTGTTTTACTTTGTTTTTATGTCTTTACGTTTCATTCAATACTGCATTTACTATTTTCATCATGCAAAATATTTCACAATGTGTTGTTTTATCTTTACACAAAGTATGATCCCCATCATATTCCACTCGTGCGTAATTAATACCATAGCGGCGCTTGATGAGTTCTTGCGCTCTTCCTAAATCACTCATTAAATTTGGAAAGGCCTATTTGCGGTAAAACAAGTCAATCAGCAGTGCAGTCAATGATTTCGTGCCTTTCCCTCTCAAGTGGTCCGCTTTAGGGTACCGGTCTAGACTCTTCTAGAAACCCCACTCTAATATTAACTATGCATGAATCATGTCCAAACCTAGTATGGGTTAGAACGTTGTCCGTGTAATAACTCGCTAAGGCAAGACTTGTCCAAAGTGCGCCAGGATTTCCATAATCCGAATGGACACAATCCGATCTGCGCATTATTTGGAGAAAACATGCCAATATGTTGATCATTAACATGTAGACAATAAAATCTGGAGGGGGAAGGGATAACTATATTTGTTTTACAGAAATGGGGCACGAAGTCCCCAGGTTCGGCATGGTTCGAAATATCCCACCTTTGCAGTTGGATTGGTGGAAAAATCTTGCACCAAGTGACAAAAACCATATGAAAAGAGTCCCTGGGAATTGACCCTCTATGTTAGACATTTATCCAAACAATGCATTAATTGAGGTCGCCACCATGTTTTGGGATGAGAAGAGAGTCGTTTTCCATTTTGGTGACATAGAAATGACTCCCCTTTTAGAAGTAATAGGAGGTTTCGCTGGGCTCCCATGGTAGCCCTAGTTTGTTGGTACCATAAAACTGTACTCCTCGAGGTTTCTTAAAAATGATGGTTCAGGTACAATGATAATTTAGTCTGTCTGAAGAAGTCTTACATACCATTCGATTTCCTTTATGAGCTCTATGGGTACAGCAAGTCATACCGCCTTTACCATGATAAGTTTGCCATCATTTCTTTGGGTTGGACTCACTGCCAAGTTTTTGTACTCATTGTCTATTTTCTGAGGATGCTGGTATTTCTAATATAAGGAGAAAGGATCCAAACTCGCCTAGCTATGGTCACTAAGACTTTAATGGAGGGGATTGAGGGTCAAACTTACACTATTGTCCCTATGACTCGGGTTGATATGTATCGGGCTTTAGATTGTTGCAAAGGGTATAGGCATTTCGAAGGTTGCAATCTGTTGTTGCAAGTATGGTTGTTGGAATACCTTCAAAGAGAAGAGTATCGTCAAGAACTTCTGCGACGACCATGGAATGACCACATAGCCTATCACCATCTGAAGAGAATGACTTTTATCCCAAACAGGTTTGCACAACCGAAAAACGTTGTGAGTTGGGCACATTTCTTCCGCAATCTAACTCATGACAAGGTACATTGGATGTTTGAATGGTTCCAGAGCAGTGAATCCATCATCAGGTTGAGAGATACTCCTCATCTTGTGCTAACAAGATTGAGGGGGATCTATCTTTATGCTCCTATCAGGTTATGAGGAAAGCTAGGAGAAATCAGGTTATACCACGAGTTTCCAAAATATTTCTATACATGGAAGGCTTTTAGGGGAATGCCATTCCATAAGTTTGAGGCACAACACATGTGGCATCAAAAGATCATTATGGAGAAAGATACCATCGAGCCTGATCGGTATCATGATGGCCATGTGCACTTTTATCCATCATGGTTGGTAGATGATATAGCGGGGGATGTCAAGCCAGGGATTGATCTAAAGAATATAGTTGAAGAAGACGCTACTGAACCATAAGTCAAATACAGGATGTGCGCAAAAGGGTTTTTGAGTCTGAAGCCAGGCATTTGGAACAACATAAACTGTACATGAAAGAAATCAAAGAGTGGAGATAAATCGCTACTAATTCAACAGAAAGGTTAGAATATTTAGAGCAAGGGTTGATGGATCTTGAAGGGAAGATAAGAAAGAGGGTTGCAGACTGTCAAAACATGGATGGCAAAGGGAGGGCTCTTATCAAGGGCATATCTGCTATTAGACATGCACGACCTGGCAATCTGATCGATGGAGCAAAGAAGGCAAAGCATGGAGAAGGTCCCTCTAGAACCAAATAGATTAGGAATTATGTTTTACTTTGCTTTCTAAACTCGTTTAAAATTTAGTTGTAATAAGGAAAATTCCATTAGTGACTCTTAATAATTATTGTCATTTTAATACAGATTTGGTTTATTTATCATATTAAAGAAATGACGCAATTAGTAGCATCGGTTTTCTCCAAATCTATATGTCGCTTAGCCCTACCTCGAGCACAATGAGGTCCCTAAATTAGGATGCAAATTTATAATTCCGCGATATGAGTTTAAATACCTCAAACAACCTTTTAATACTCCTCACTGAATTGTTTACCTTTTTGTTTTTTTCTTTTCTTTATTTATTTATTCCCATCCCCTATGGTTGGTTCGTGCATTGTGGCTTCATCAACATATCATACCAGATTTAGAGGTCCTCCACCTCATCCTCCTCAAAGTCCTTAAAGAAAGGGAAAAGCCAAAATGGATGATACGAGCGATATCAGGAAAGACAACGCTAAGCATGCTGAGAACATTGAGACTTTGGATGGTTGGAGTACTCTAGGCAGAATGACTTAGTTTTACAGTTGGAACAAAAGATAATGAAGCTACAAGGGGAACTTGATCAGGTCCAGAACTTGGAAAACATTTCCCTTACCCCGAAAGTCCCCGACGTCAACCAACAAAATGCCCAAAACCCTACACCTCCCCAGACACACAAAACCAACAAAATCCTCCCGCACCTCATCAGTATGCCACAGCTCCTAAAAATACTAAATCCTCCACCAATACAACCTCTCCAAAACATCATCATCATCCAACCCACTATCCATAAACCACCACATACCATACTCCTCAAAACATACCACAACCTAACCTTGATCCTGAAGACTCAATCAACGGCCACCATTACGCCCAAATTCCTGGAGTCCATTAAAGCAACCACATATACGTAAAAACCTTACCACACACTCCACAACAAACCCTATACATACCTGAATCTGCGGGAAATGACCTGCTCATCAACAACATGACAAAAGAACTCAAGAAACTTATGGGCAAAGTTCAAAACATTAAAGGTAGTAAAGGCATTGAGGGATTGAATTATGAGGATTTGTGTATTCATCGGATGTAGAGCTACCAGAGAATTACAAACCTCCTAAGTTTGAAATGTTCGATGGGATAGGTGATCCGAAGGTACACTTGAGAACATATTATGACAAGCTTGTAGGGCTTAGTAAAGGTGAAAGAATCCGCAAGAAGCTTTTCATAAGGAGCCTCACTAGAGATTCCCTGTCCTAGTACATCAGTCAAAATCCAAAAAAATGGGTTAACTAGGTAATCATGGCATCAGATTTATGGATCGTTTCAGGTTCAACATAGAAAATCTTCCAGATGTCTTTTACATTCTTAATCTTAAGAAGAAGCCAACAAAAACTTTTCACGAGTATGGGACTCGATGGAGCTCAGAATCTGCAAAAGTAAGGCCTGCACTGGTAGAAGAACATGTGAATTAGATCTCTGTCCGAGCCCGAAAATCCAAAATACTACAAAAGGTTGATGGTTATTGAAATTATAAATTCTCTGTATCATCAAATTGGAAGAAAGAATAGAGGAAAGAATCAATATCGGAATGGTGACAAATATTGAAGCACTCCAATCTACAAACCAAGCCTTGTAGTCGGGAGGTATCTATAAGAAGAAAGAAGCTAGTGCAGTAATGGTAGCCCAAAGTCTGAAGTCTCCCCTCACATATCAAACAGCACCACCCACATATTAGCCTTCACCTCCCAGATACCAACAACCTACCTACCATATTTATAATGCCCAACCTGCATATTACCATTAACCACCACCAGCCCGCCAAAACTACAAAAAATCTAAGCTAAGTTTTGACCGTAGAACGCCCAGACAATACACTACTATTCCTAAACCTATCGATTAGTTGTATCAAAGACTTAAGGCTTCCAGTTATGTCACTCTCATTCCCATTGTTCCTATGGAAAATTTTTCCCAGTGGATTAACCCAAACAAGACATGTGCCTATCACTCGGGCATGAAGGGCCATACTATTGATGAATGTCGCACTTTGAAGGATAAGATCGAGACATTGATTGGCACCAAGGTTATACAAGCAAAAAAGGTCATGCCAAATGTTCGTAACAACCCCCTCCCAGATAACAAAGGCAATGGGATAAATGTGATCGAAACTGATGAAGAATGGGATCCAAAATGATCAATTTGACTCATTCATGAAGGGGATGGACCTAAAATATCTCCAGTCATTCTCATACCTATTTTGGTGCAGATTTACTCACCAATTGAGTTCGAATTAGCTTCACCAACTATGTTTGAGGTTGAAGTAACAGCGGCCTCAGCCAGGCCAACTCCGTTTAAGGTGGAAGCGACCACATCCTTCATTGTGACAGTAGAACCCTTCCGTCCTTTGAGTCTAATGCCATAACTTGGGACTATGCTATAGAGGCAAGAAGGAAAGTAAAGGGGAAAATGAAAGAACCGGTGCAGCGCAAGGTATGACCAGGACCGGTAGGGTTTACACACCCGAGTATTTAGGAGGAACAAGTAAAGAAGCTGCTTCCACGTATCCTATTATTGAAACTGGCCTGGATTATCTTTGGAAAAAGATGCATGAAAGAGAATAATATGTGGTTGATCATCTAAACAAAACCCCTGCTCAAATCCATTCTATCACTACTATATAATTCTGAGGCGCATAGGAATGCATTGATGAAAGTGATGAACGAAGCCTATGTATCCAACAACATCACTAGCGAAGAAATAGCCAACCTGGTGGGACAGGTGTTAGAAAGCCACAAGATCACTTTTCACGAAGACAAATTATCACCTGAAGGACTGTGTCATAATCGGGCATTGCATATCATGGTATAGTTTTAGGACAAATTCATTTCCAGAGTCCTAATAGATGGGGGTTCGAGTCTCAACATTTGTCCGCTGTACTCTGAAGAGGTTGGGTAATGGTTTGCATGAGATATGAGTAGGAACTATGAATGTGAAAGCATTTGATGCGTCCCAAAGGGACACGATTGGGAAAATCAACCTATGTTTGCAGATGGGTCCGACTTGGTTTGATGTTCTATTTCAAGTATTGAACATATTCGCCTCATATAATTTGTTGTTGGGTCAGCTGTGGATACGTGCTACCGGGGTTGTAGCCTCCACTCTACACCAGGCTATAAAAATTGAATGGAATCATCAGGAAGTAATCATCCACGGGGATGGAAGTAATCCCATTTACACCAATCAAATTGTTCTGGTTGTCGAGAATAGAAGGAAGTTGGGTGGAGAAATGTACCATCGCATTGAGCGCATAAATGCAATTGAGAAAGACAAAAGGTGGAGTAATAAGATTGAAAGCATATTGCCATGGAAAGGGTATGAACCTGGCAAGGGTCTTGGTAAGAATATCTAAGGGATCGCCAAACTGATATAGCTAAAGCGACATGGCACAACTTTTGGGTTGGGGTTTGAATACACCTGTCATAAGTATCAAAATTGGTCGCCACCATGGCATGGTCCTTATTACCCTCTTGAATAGCCAATACTTCATTTGCACTAGACATTTCAATAGACTGACATGATATGGGGATCTGAAGAAGCATGAACTCCAATACGTTGTGTATTACTTCTCGGGATACCATCAGATCTGGATGGATGAAGAAAATTCCAAAAAAATATCCTTTATCACTCTGTGGGGGATGTATTGTTATAAATTGATGTTGTTTGGCCTGATGAATGTTAGAGCCACTTATATGAGGACTATGACGACTATTTTCCATGACATGATTCACAAAGAGATAGAGGTGTACGTGGATGATGTCATCATCAAATCCAGAAGAAGCACATGTCATATAGCAGACTTAAGGAAATTCTTTAATCGACTTTGAAGGTACAATATGAAACTGAATCCTACAAAGTGTGCCTTTGGAGTCCCTGTTGGAAAATTGCTAGGTTTCATTGTCAGTTGTCGAGGGATTGAACTATACCCTTCAAGGTCAAAGCTATCCAAGATTTGCCACCTCGGAAGAGCAAGAAAGATGTGATGAGCTTCTTGGGGTGTCTCAATTACATCAGTCGCTTCATAGAACAAACGACCGTGATCTGTGAGCCAATTTTCAAACTGGTGAAGAAAGATGCTGCAACAAGTAGGACTGGAGAATGTCAAAAATCTTTCGACAAAATCAAGGAATACCTATCCACACCACCAGTTCTGGCCCCGCCAGAACTTGGTAAACCTTTGCTACTCTATCTATAAGCTTTCGATTATGTGTTGGGACAACACGACGAACGGGAAGAAAGGAATAGGCCATATATTATCTGAGTCTAAAGTTCACACCCTATGAAGCATGGTATTCTTTGCAGGAACGCACCTGCTACGCCCTGATGTAGATGGCTCAGAAAATGAGGCATTACTTCTGTGCCTATACTACATATATCATATCAAGGATGGATCCTCTGAATACATTTTCTAGAAACTAATGCCTACACAGAAACTAGCAAAATGGAAAATATTGGTAAGTGAATTTGATATTGTCTTTGTGACTCAGAAGGCGGTCAAAGGATAGGCATTAGCAGATTATCTTGTAGAAAATCCTGTAGGAGAAGATACGAAACACTAAAAATGTATTTCCCCAATGAAGAAATATCATTTGTAAGAGAAGATATTACTGAAACCTACGACGGTTGGAGAATGTTCTTTGATTGGGCTGCAAATTTCAAAGAAGTAGGTATTGGAGATGTTCTGGTGTCAGAGACAGGTCAACATTATCTGGTATCCGTGAAACTCAAATTTCCATGCACCAACAATATGGAAGAATATGAGGCTTGCATCTTAGGGCTTAATTTGTCCATTGACATGAATATCTAGGAGTTGCTGGTAATCAGTGACTCAGACCTTCTAGTACATCAGGTTCTATGAGAGCGGGCTATAAAGAATACCAAAATATTACAATATCTTTATCACGTGCAAGAGTTGATGAAGAGGTTATCAAAGATAGAGTTCAAACATATTCCAAGAATACATAATGAGTTTGCAGACGTATTGGCCACTTTGTCCTCCATGATATAGCACCCGGATAAGAATTGCATCGACCATATTCCAGTGAGAATTCATAATCAGCCAGCATATTGCGCTCATGTTGAAGAAGAAACAGATAGGAATCCGTGGTTCCATGATATCAAGGAATACTTGGCAAAAGGAGAATACCCGGAGCATGCAAATCATACTAAGAAATGCACGCTCCAAAGATTATCCAACCATTTCTTCCAAATTGGAGAAGTTCTATACCGAAGGACTCCAGACTTAGGGTTATTGTAGTGTGTCGATGCCAAATAAGCTTCCAGACTGCTTGAAGTGATACACGCTGAAACATGCGGACCACACATAAACGTTTTGTTTTAGCCAAGAAGATATTGAGAGTAGGATATTTTTGGATGACTATGGAAACAGACTGCATCAGGTATGTCCAAAAGTGTCACTAGTGTCAAATACATACATATATGATACGGGTACTGCCAAATGAACTCAATGCAACAAGTGCATCTTGGCCTTTTTCCACTTGGAGAATGGATGTCATCGGTCCAATCGAGCTCGCTGCTTCGAACGGACACAAGCTCATTTTAGTGGCTATACACTACTTCACATAATGGGTTGAGGTTTCATCTTACAAGACTCTAACCGAGAAGGTCGTCACAGATTTTGTTAGAGATCGTATTGTTTGCCGATTCGGGGTACCAAAATCCATCATCACCGACAACGCCTTTAACCTGAACATCAGCTTAATGAAAGCTATGTGTAAAACCTTCAAGATCAAGCATAAGAATTCCACAATATACAGACCTCAAATAAATGGAACCGTGGATGCCTCCAACAAGAACATCAAGAAAATTCTAAGGAAAATGGTAGACAACCACAAGCAATGGCACGAGAAATTACCATTTGCTTTATTGGGATATAGTACCATAGTCCGCACATAAACTGGAGTAACTCCCTACATGCTGGTTTATGGTACTGAAGATGTCATTCTCGCCAAAGTCGAAATTCCTTCTCAGAGAATTGTACAAGAAGCAGAACTTAGTGATGCAGAATGGATACAAAGTTGCTATGAACAATTAGCACTTATTGACGGGAAAAGAATCAATGTGGTGTACCACAGTCAACTTCAGCAAAATAGAATGTCCAGAGCTTTCAACAAAATGGTCAGACCTAGATAGTTCGCATCGGGGCAGCTAGTGTTGAAGCGGATCTTCCCACATCAAGATGAAGCCAAAGAGAAATTTTCACCTAATTGGCAAGGAACCTACATGGTTCACAAGGTACTAACAGGAGGAGCACCCATACTTGGAGAAATGGACGGAGAAATTTGGCCAAAGGCTATCAATTTAGACGCAGCCAAAAGATACTATGTTTAGGATTTTTTGTAGTTCTTCAGTTGATATAGTTGAACTACATTTGACCTAATTCGCGTTTAAGAGGGGATACATAGGCAACCCTATGGGTCAGGTCACATCTTAATAAAATCTTCATCTTACCCGTAGTCAGAAACTTGGCAGAATTTTGAGGAGGATCCTAAAAATTCTGGAGCAAGTCCAGCCAACTTCATCATATGTAGAATGGCCAAAGAATCACTAATTAAACTGAGACTAAACCCCGTCTCCTCTTCTTGCACAAGGCTAAGCATTGACTTTTGTTGCGTGATACTAAGTATTGTCTCATCTCCTTGCATGAGGCTAAACCCTGCCTCCTTAATTGCATAAGGATAAGCATTGCCTTCCATTACATGAGACTAATCCCTGTCTCCTTTCATTGCATCGAGACTAAGCATTGTCTCATTTTATTGCATGAGGCTAAGCCATGTCTCCTCAACTATATAAGGCTAAGCTGTACCTTTTCTTGCCCTATACCAAATGCTACGCTACTTGAAATCTAGCACTATTTTGCCTTACCGGGGCTAAGCTCCGTCCCAATCTTATGCAAGACTAAGCTCTGTCTTGTTTTGCTTATATGACCCAGCATCATGTCTTTTCATTTCATGGGCTGAAACATCGCCATTTTTGTCCAAAGGCGTCATAGTCCGAAGGCATCATCTTCATAGCTAGAAGACACCATGCCATTGCTTGAGGATCTTTCAATATTGCACAGCATTATTCAAAGGCGTCATAATTCTGAGGCACCATTTTCATGGATCAAGATCATCATTTCATGGCCTGCGAATCCCTTATCATGCGATTCATGGCCAAGGACGTCATGGTCTAAGGACATCATTCTCGCCGTCCAAAAACAACCTTCATAGTCGAAAGAAAATTTGCATCATGTTTAAATTCTCACAATAATCTATATATTTGCATTCATCGAGTTTTAAGTTTTGCAGGTAATCTAGGAAGTAACTTTTCTTCCAACAGGAGCAATTTTCACTCTGGTTTTCACTCATAACGTTTACATCTTGCAATTATTTCAAACGTAATCGACTCTCATCAATTACTCATTTTTCTCTATGGCTATTCAGATAGTTGCTCTATAACACATCCGTTAAGTTTCAAATTCACATTCATAACTCTGCATAAATCCATCCGAAAATATCCTTCCCAAAAGAAACCTTTCCGGAACACACAAACAATTCTATAACAATTCCATCGGTTTCATTCACTGTTGGGTCCAGAACTACACATGCATGATTCTTGTAAAACCACTGATATGTAGGAAACTCAGAAACTGGATTTCGACCTCTATTTTTAAAATCACCCCATCTGGGCATATCGGTCATCATTTCTTTACCCGATAATTCTTTCGTCATTCCCGGATAAAGAAGGGCAACTGTTGATACCCAATTTTCCCTCATATTTCTGAAAGATATATAAAATAGTATATTTTCATCATCATCTAGTTTATGAACCTATACAAATATTTTTCATAATTGTCCATAATTTTTAAAGGCTTTAAATTAATTTCTTTCTATATTTTTATTTTAGAAATATCCAATAACTATCCTTCAAATTACTTTTATGATAATCCAAACTCATCATTTATACCAACATGCATATTTTTAAATATTTTATTTCATTTATCATATTTACATTTGCATTTTAGGGCTAATTGCACATTTTTTGCAATAATAGCCCATATTAATGTATAATTATATTATTTACGCAGCAAATGACTTTTTTCTATTTTATAATGTTAAATAATCATTTTTAATTATTTTTTTGGCACAAATAATATTTTTTATTTATTAATTACTTTTATAATTATTTTTTATTAAATATTGGGTATTTAAAAAAACTAGCCTAAAACCCTACCCATTTTCGAACCAATTGTTAGACCAAATCTAACACCCTAGAAAAAATAACCCCCAGCCTAAAATGATTAACCCAACCCCACAACCCCGTCACAACCCGTTTAACCATCTGACCCAAGACCCTTTTTTAATCATGGCTGTTAATCTCAGATCAATGGCCCACATTATAACCTCCCTTTTAATTACTATCCAAACCCCAAACCTTAATCACTTCCTACCGTCTGCCACCCTCATATCCCACCTCTTTTATCCCTCCTAAGAACCCTACCATGATTATGGCTACCCTATGCCATATATGGCCTTTCTTTGATGCTGGATCCTTTTTATATTGCTTGCCTAAACATGGCAAGCAGATCTCATAAGAATTGAATCAAAATCGATTCATATTCTATCCATATTCTTCATATGCTCTACTGTAGGAAAGAATATTTCTATACCTTCTGTTGATTCTTACTTACCCTAAATTAGGATTTTCGGATCTCTTTTAATCAAACCAAAATAGGTTCGATTCTTTGATTTTAGGTGTTATTATGTCCATATTCACCTTACTTTGTACTATGGCCTTTTTTCTGTCAATATTTGCCTTACCCTAAAGTTAGGGTTTCTAGTTTTTCTCAATTATTTTGATTTTCTAATTTCGAGTATTATTTGTGTCTATATTCATCCTATGCTACTATTTTTGTGTGTATTCTGTTGATATTTGTTTTCCCTAAAACTAGGGTTTTTCTATTTTTCCTAAATCTGATTTTTATTGATTTTGCATGATATTGCTTCCTCATTTACGTTAGATTTTACAGTGTTTACTTGTTTAATTTCTACTACTATATAAACCCATCCCCTTCCCCATTAAGAGACTTGAATTGTTAATATTTACTAAAAACTAAAGTTATTTCTCTTTGTTCTCTAAATACTCTTATTCTATATTCTGGTTTTTGGCCGGCTGAGAGCCAAGGCCTGAACTTCTGGGTTCTTGTTATTCGTTGATATTCAGAATACTGCGGACTTTCGTTCCTTCTTGATTTTTGCTTAACTGGTGAATTGCTGGACTTTTATCACTTTATTCCTATTTACCTGGCATTTGCATATGTTTTCACTTCTGGAGATTGTAGCTTAAAGTGTTTTCTGGGTTGTTCTTGTATGCAATTCTGATTGCTTTACTTCAATTTTAGGTCTCTCTAATCCTTAACTTCATTATGCCAGTACTCTGAAACATGCCGAAACCTAATTCGAGTTAATTAATTTCTTTTCAAGCTCATCTAGCCTATGTGGTTTATTTTACTGATGTTTAGAACCTTTGCACTTTATCCTCCATTTAGTGTTTGATTTTGTTACCAATCCTGCTACCTAAACATGCTTTGCTTACTTAATTCTTTCAATAACCTGTTCTCATTTTGTCTAAATTCGGTTACCAATTAATATGATTCTTACTAGGATTTCTGCTTAGCATAATTTGAACCTTTTCCTTACTATGTGTATGTGTACACCAATCATCCAAAACTATTTTGTTAATATGTGACTACCTATGCATTAGGTGTTGAACTTGTTCTTCTGAAACTTTGTTAAATTAGTTCTTAAAACCTAAGCTTGTTTTGTTATCTACTCGATGTGCTGAAATTGATTATGTTTGTATCCTTCAGTGTTGTCCCTCAACCTTGGTTTATTCTAGTCTTTCACTTATTTACTGGGTTCTTTGAGCTCTCATTCTTAGCCGGCTGAAAGTCAAGGCTACATAAGTTCTATCATTGATCTCCCTAGCGTGAGCACTGTTCAGGGTCCAATTGAGACCCTTATGAACTCTGACACGCTAGGACTTGGTCCCTAGTAACTCCCTGAATCTCCTCTACTAAACTCCCTAGTGTGAGCACTACCCTAGGTTCTTGAAGCTCTTGGGAACTCTAAAGCACTAGGGTCTAAGGTTCTTTGCCATTTTTCCTGATTGCTCAGCAGTGCCCCTTTCCCCTACTGAATAAGCCAATAGGCTCGTGTAAATAGTTGTGGGTTATATCTGGCTACTGGGTTTTGGCTATGAAGACTATTCTTTGGGCTGTTGTGAAACTATATGGACTTGAGATTGAAGGTCTGGCTTGGCCGGGTATACTTTGGGCCTACCTTAGGCCCACTATAGCTATTTTGTGATTCTGTAATTCATTTCATCCATTGAGCTTGTAATAATGTTGTAATAACAAATGGGGTGTTAGTAAAATTGAGAAATGGGTCTATTCTAATGCTTGCATGAAATGGGTAGAAATCCTGCCTATATGTGTTTAATTTGCTCGAACATATTCTGCTTCTATATGTGTTAGATAACCTACCTATAGAACTTTGATGTTCAATTCGTTCAATATATTCTACTTCCACGTTTGTTAGATAGCATGCTTATAGGAAATAAAATGACCAATGTCTTAATGTGCATTGCACCATATTTATTAGATAATGTGACCATAGGGTTCTAATAGTTTATGTTCTACAAATATGCATTTTTAGAAATCATGCCTATAGGGTTTCAATTGATCAATATATAGTTATCATAGTTGCTGACTTAGTAGATATGCCTATGGAAGCTAAAACCAGTTTCAATCGCTAATCGTAGAAATTATGCCTATAGGATAATCCCAGTTACTTTAAGTGTTAAAATTGAACTTTCGACATTGTTTCGTCGCCACTACTAGAAAGCATGCCTATAGGATCAAACTGAACACCTTTGAATATTTGCCATGGTTGTCACTGCTAATTACTACACCTAGATATCATGTCTATAGGTTTAAACACTTATAACCTATAATAATCAGCATATAATATCAAGCTCCCTAAACTGTGTAGTTATTTAGGAGTCATGACGCTAAAATAACACCCTGCATCTGAAACTGCCTGCATGTTTGAACTCCAGAGTCACATAGAAATCATGTGTTATAGGGATTTGCGTGCATTTGTTGTCTAATTGTGGATGCTATCTTGAGCCCTTAACTACTTTTATGTGAAGTCCAACTTGTTCTGTATGTCACCTAGTTTTCTCATTTTGCGCAGCCCAAGTTAGGTCTAGAACCACTCAAAATAGAGGTCCAAATGCCTCTTGGACTGTAGGCATGGGAAAGGTAGTGCATGCATAGGTACGAGCTATAATTGGACTAGTACACTTTAGGTAATAACTTGAAAATAGTAATCGGGTAGACGGAGATGATAGTTTGTGCTCGCTGAATAATACGAGTAATACCCCAACTGAAGGGAGTTATGAAGAATTATTTATGTTGCACAGGGTGATCCTTTAGGCTAAAAACTTAGGATCCCCCCCCCCCCCATTTTCTTTATTTCCTATTAGAATAAAAATAGTTGTACCTTTTGTTCAAAATCTATTTATAATAAACTTCTTACTTTTTTGTGCTCTCTTTTCATTTATTTAATCACATGGACTAATTCATATATTTCGAGTTCGGCCGGGAACCATAGTTGTGCACCTCAAAAAGTGCCTAACACCTTGTCTTCGAGGTAATTTCGAGCCCTTACTCGATCTTTGGTGACGCAAACTAGTCAAATAGAGTTATCTGCAAAATAGGTGCCCTAATGCACCTTAAACCTGTTATGTGGCGACTCTCTCTTTTAACATCTTCCTTAAAAGAGTTGTCACGTGTCGATACCCGATTTTGTGATAATCGGGGCGCGAAAACAACCAACAATGCTCTAAGTCATATTTTCACTCAGTGGCCTGTCCAAAACTCACCCGAGCCCTCGAGGCTCTAAACCAAACATGCACACAAGTCTTAAAACCTCATATGAACTTGCTCACGCGATCAAGTCACCAAAATAACACCTAGAACTACGAATTTAGCACCAAATCAAATGAAATTCTCAAGAACACTTTAAAATGTCTATTTTCTCAACCGGACGTCCGAATAATGTCAAACCAACTCCCTTTCTCACCAAATTTCACAGACCCGTCTTAAATATCATAATGAACCAGTTTTAGACTCCAGAACCAAAATACGGACCAGATACCAATGATATCAAACATTAACCAAATTCCTAAAACCATTTAATTTTAAGTCTTTCAATTTTCATCGAAAATTCATTTCTCGAGCTAGGGACCTCGGAATTCAATTATGAAAATATGCTCAAGTCCCATATTTTGATACAGACCCACAAGAATTGTCAAAACATGATTCCGTGTCCATTTAATCAAAACATTGACCGAAGTCAGCTAAATCAACTTTTAAAGGTAAAACTTATTATTTTTATCAACGTTCAAAATAAAAGCTTTCCAAAAACACACCCGGACTATGCACTCAAATCAAGGAGGAATAAAATGAGGTTTTGAAGGACTCGAAATGCGAAATCGAGTCTAAAACATAAGATGACCTTTTGGGTCATCACATTCTCCCCCTCTAAAACAATCGTTCATCCTCGAACAGACATAGAAAAGTACATGAGGTGGTGAAAAGGTGGGGATAGCAGCTCCATATATTGGAATCGAACTGTTAGGTAGCTGCCTCAACAGGCTGACCTCTCTACTAAACTCAAACCAAAAGATAACACTTCAACCTTAACTGACAAATCTGCCGGTCTAGGATAGTTACCGGCTCCTCCTCGTAGGTCAAATCCTTGTCTAACTAGACAGTGATGAAATCTAACACATGGGATGGATCGTCGTGATACTTCCGAAGCATGGAAACATGGAATACTGGATGTACCGCTAATAAGCCTAGTGGCAACACAAGTTTGTAGGCCACCTGTCGCGTCCCCTTTTTTTCTCCCTCACGGAGAGATGTTCGGGTTTAGACATTTCATGCGGTGTGATAACTCATTTTCTTTTGGGAATTGGGTATTTTGAAGAGTCACCACCAAACGAGTTATGGTGTGTTAAGGCACCTAAAGTGATTAAATCTTGGATTGGTTTGTATTACCAAAGATTAGGGTAAGGGCTCAAAATAACCTCGAGGGAAAGGTGTTAGGCACCCCTCTTAGACCACAACTATGGGTCCCGATCGAAGTTATTCACAAATTAGTCCATATAAACAGTTGAATCAAATAGGTTGCAAGTAAAGCACGTTGGATAACTCAAGTAATAGGATAAAGATTTATACAAGTTGTAAAATAAAGGTTTTAAAACCAAAAAAAGGAATTTTTGTAAAGGAGGGGTCCTAGGTTGGTTAGCCTATAGAATCACCCTATACAATGTCCGGTAAACACTCCTCGATGAGAGGATACACGTGACATTAGCATGTAGTTAACATATCCCATATCTACACTTCCCTATCCCGTTAGTGGTCATGCAAAGCGAGTGTTTGGTCAGCGATCTTTATAGCGTGTTGTTACCCGTCCCTTCTTAATGGTCCTGGAGGGATTTAGGACCTCTACCTATAGATGGTTTCAGACATACCCCTAAGGTTTTAAAGGTGAAAATTCTAAGGCGACAAGCAAAACAATTAGGACTTTCAGTACATAAAGGGAGCAATTAGAGGCTCAAAAGTTTCCTCCTCAAACAAGGCACATAAATAGCACAACTCAAGCACAATTAAGGGCTTTTACTAGACAGTATCTTAAGGCAGATGTCTAGGTGAATATGCAGAAAACAAGCAACTTACTATTTTTTATAAACTCAGGAGTAGTGACCCTAGCACTTGCCTACTGATTTTTAAAATCTGTTAAGATCAGGAAAAAATTAAGCAATAAATATAATTTCAGATTTGCAGTTTTGAAAATACCCTAAAGGCTTTCCTATACGCGAGGTACTGATGATTGCATTTATATAGTGAGACAAGGCAGGCTTTGGCAAAAACTAACTTCTTTAATACCTATAGGCTTGCTTTCTAATAATAGATTGAGGTAGTTTTAAAGAACTTGTTTCAGGAAATATAATCTACTTAATTGAACCAATTCAGAAGTGAACTAAGCGTGGACTAAGTTGAATGGTTTAGACTAGTTTAGATTGACAGGCAGAATTTTGAGTATGGTTTCTTATAGGCATGATATCTAAGTTTGATACTGATTTTAAAGACTTGCATGCATGGAAACATACATACACTTGCCATAACAGAATCTAGGTTAATTACATCTTATAGGCATGGCATCTATTTGTTAAGCTGATTTTAAGACGTGCAGACATGAAAACATACATAAACACTTGCCATAACAGAATCTACATTATATCATATAGGCATGGCATCTATTAGTTAAGCTAATTTCAAGACATTGAAAGCATGATTTCTATTACAGAATTATTTGAAACATATAGGCATGGTTTCTAGCATGGTGAGATAAACATGAAAAGATGCAAAGCCCTATAAACATGATTTCTACTTGGTAAGTCAATCAAATTAAAACGTAAAGTCTTATGAGCATGATTTCTACCTGTATTACCCTATAAACATGTAGCTACACATCCCTTTCACTAGTAACCCAATATTTGTTTACAAGTTATTATAGACTAATAAATGAATTACATAAGTAAATAAGAAAATAAGAAGCTATTCTATAGGGAGCCTTCGATTAGGCCCAGATTCCCAAAGCCTCAAATGCCTCAATTCCATAGACAATGTCAGAGTCCAGGTGCATCAAAGTTCCTTAAGGATCTCAAGGATCCCGGGCAGTGCTTACACCTAGACTTGGTAGCCAGAAATTGAATAAGTGCAGTGTAGAAGGGCCAGCCTCGGTATGCCAGAGTTCAGAGGGTTCTCAAGAGGATCCCAAGGTAGTACACATAATGGAGGGGGCAGAACTTATTGACTTAGGAGTAGAGTGAAAGTGCTTGACACCAGTTGAAAGGTTTTAGTGAAAAACTATATTAAAAAGGAAATCTGTTTGAAGGAAACTTAGTAAAGCAATAAAGATTGTTTGAAAAGAGATTGAATAAATGAACAAAAGTCCAAACACAACACCTTAGGAGAGGTTCATACACAGCCAGTAGTCATAGAACCAAAGCAAGTTCAATAGTCAAAAACAGGGGTCGAGGGGTTTGGGGATACATAAAACACTTGATTGTAAACACCTAATCAAACAAAAGGTCTAGGAATTGGTATAGACATGCTCAGAAACAGCTGAACAAGCATAGTCACAGAACCAGACATAAAGAACAAACTCACATATATGGGTGATAGGGATTTGGGGATTCATGGAGCATATGATGGTAAGCACATAACAAGTAAGAGATAATTGGTATAGACATGCTCAAAAACAAACAAATAGGTAATATACTGATCTTAAGGAAGGGAAGTATATAACATGCTAATAATGTAAATATTAACTACAAGTTTCACAACAGAACCACAAATAGAAGCAAAGTCGAAATAGGATGAACTAAAAAAATAAGAGAATCATATTGTTGTTGGAAATTTGAATTGAAATTTAACCATACCAATAAAAAAGACAGTAATTAGAGTGAAAGACATGAGAACACAATGGTTAGCCTTGGCTTGCAGCCGACTAACTCAGAGTAGTAGCATGTAGCACAAAAGAGAGCAGAAAGTTTTAAGTGTGAGAGATAGATTATAAACCAAGAGTGTTTGTGTGTTTGTGTGTTTGTGTTAATGAGAGAGTGTGTATATATAGTAGTTTGAAAATTAGGTAAAATAAGGAAAGAATCATAGTAGTGTAGTAATTATAGAACCAAATAATAATCAGAATCAAATCAATGCAAGTACACCTTTAATTAAGGGGGTAATCAACCAGCGGTAACCGGAAAAAATGATTAAAGAAAGAAGTCAAATTGAGTACAAAGTATAAAATAGACAATTAGGGATAAGTACATAGGGGTTTAATTAAGGAAATAAATAGTGAAGAATCAGTAAAGTACTCGATTCACCAAATAAGTTAATAAAATAAAATAAAGTTGCAGAGTATGGAAATAATCGACAATCAGCATATAGTAAATCAAGGAATCAAGGATTTGAAATCACTGATTAAAGGGGAGTAACAAGTAAATAAGTTAACAGGAGAATCGAGAGTTTACAGGGAAGTTTTCAAATCAGGCCGAGAAACAAGGAGTTTAGAGTCAATCAAAGAGAGAGTTTTAGCATAAAAAGGAGTGGAATGGGAGTAACCAAACACATCATGCAAAGAGGCAAGTACTAACCATTCAAGATGAACACACACATAAAGTGGCGATATAAGTTAGGCATAAGAAAACTCAGTAGAACATATTCGAGGCAAGATAATTGCAGAAACTTAAACAAGAATCGAGTAGTCATGCTAAACAAATAAATCTTAAAAATTTAGGACTTTCACCATAGGCAAGTTGAAAAGGCAGTAAAAACATAGAATCAGTCGAGATATGCAAAGGATAGAAGTTAAAACATAAAGAATTGATTTAAACAAAGTGTAGAAGAAAGTTCCAAAAAACCCTAACTTTAGAAGAAGGTGAAAACAACTGGAAATCGATAATTCTTGTAAAATAGATTCAAGGACAGTATAAAACATCAAAAGAACAGACCCAAATCATTTAAAATTCGTACAGATTAAGGAGTTGTAACCAACAAGTTAGGGTTTCAGAAGAAACTCAAGTAGATATGAAAGAACCTATTTAGAAACTCAAAGATCGTAACAAATACATTGTGATCTTGCTCAAAATCACACCGGAGTAACCAAGAACAACCCAAACAGCAAACCCTAGATACAAGTCCACGTGGCCTAGGGCCCTTGAAGGCATGAGAAGATAAGCATGGCAATGGAGGATCCATTGGAGGCTTAGGGATTGAAGGGTAGTTAATAGAGAAGGAGGTCAGCGGGTGAGAGGAGATAAGGTTAGGTTGAGTGGTTAAGAGATGAGAGAATTTGAGGGTGGCGGTGTGTAAAGAATGATTAGGGTTAGGGGATCTTAGGAATTAAAAAAGGAAAGGTTTAATACGGGCCGTTGATCTTTCAAATCAACGGCCATGATCTAATGGGTTTTGGGTCGGGTAATTTAGTAGGAAATTGGGTTAGGGGTTGGGGTTCGATTTGGGCTACAATTGAAAGCCAATCTGGCCATATTTTAAATAGCTACTTTTCCCCAATTTAATTTATAATAAATAATAAATAGTTTTTTGAAAATAATTTTCTGTACAAAATGATTTAAAATATATATTTATCATTTTAAAAATATAGGGACCAATTTTATGCATACATAATGTAATTATACATTAAATGGGGTAATATTGCAATTATATGAAATTTAGCTTTAAAATACCAAATGCAATTATAAAAAATGCATAAAAACATAGTAACCATATTTTGGCATAAATATAGAAACTAAATGACTAATCATCATAACAATAATTTGGAAAATAATTATTGGGTATTTTATAAATAAAAGGGAAGGAAATAAATTAATTTAGATTCCTAAAATCATGGAAAAAATTGTAAAAAACTTGTGCATACTTATATATGCATTTATATGTTATTTTACAAGTATTAATGAATATATAAAATATATAGGGAAAAATTGGGTATCAACAGCTGCCCCTCTTTACCCAGGAAGAATGAAAGAGTTTTCGGGTAAAGAAATAATGGCCAATTTTGACCGAATAGGATGCTTTGAAAGACAGAGGCCGAACTCCATTCTTCGAGTTGCCTACATATCTTGGGCTTTACGAGAATTAGGCCGTGTGTAGTTCTAGATTCATCCGCAAAGTATGTCAATGAAATTACTGCAAGAACGAACACGCGATGCGGCAGCGGCTACGGTGAGCGATCAAAGCTCGGGATGGTTGAGGGAAATGGAGCGAGATTTCTCCTACTGGGATAGCGGTTGCTTACTGGTTACCTACAGATAAAAGATGATACCAACATGTATTTGCAAAAATTTAAACATGATGCAAGTTCCCCTTGGACCATGAAGGTTGTCTTTGGATGGCTAAAGATGACGTCCTTAGACCATGACGTCTTGGGCCATGAATTTTTTAGTGAGGGATTCAAAAGCCATGAAATGATGTTCTAGGGCCATGACAATGGTGCCTCCAGACCATGACGCCTTTGAATAATGATATGCAAGTTTGAGAGATCCTCAGGCCATGGCATGGTGTCTTCCGGCTCTGAGGATGATGCCTTTAGACTATGACGCCTTCAGATAGATTAGCGATATTTTAGCCCACGATATTCAAATAGTATGATATTAACAAGACAGGAGTTAGTCTTGTGAAATGGAGGGCAGAGCTTAGTCCGATTGAAAAGCAAACAGATAGTATTAGCAATAGAGAAATACATGTGTAAAGAGAGACAATGCTTAGTCCCATACAGATGGGGAGGCAAGGATTATCCTCATGCAAATGTGGAGTCAAGGACTAGACTCATGCAAATTGGGAGGCAGGGATTAGCCTCATAGAGTCAAGGGAGGCGAGGATTAGCCTCATGCAAGTAGGGAGGCAAGGATTAGCCTCATGCAAATATGGAGTCAGCGATTAGAATCATGTAAGTAGGAAGGCAGGGATTAGCCTCATGCAAGTATGAAATCAAGGATTAGCCTCATGCAAGTATGGAGGCAAGGATTAGCCTCATGCAAGTATGGAGGCAAGGATTAGCCTCATGCAAGTAGGGAGGCAGGTATTAGCTTCATGCAAGTATGGAGTCAAGGATTAGACTCATGCAAATATGGAGTCAAGGATTAGACTCATGCAAGTGGGGAGGCAGGGATTTAGCCTTATGCAAGTATGGAGGCAGGTATTAGCCTCATGTAAATATGGAGGTATGGATTAGCCTCGTGCAAATATAGAGGCAGGGATTAGCCTCATGCAAATATGGAGGCAGGGATTAGCCTCATGCAAATAGGGTGGCACATATTAGCCTCATGCAAGTATGGAGTCAAGGATTAGACTCATGCATGTTGGGAGGCAAGGATTAGTCTCATACAAGTAGGGAGGCAGGGATTATCCTCATGCAAGTATGGAGTCAAGGATTAGACTTATGCAGTTATGGAGTGAAGCATTAGCCTCATGGAAATATGGGAGTCAATGATTAGACTCATGCAGTTATGGAGGCAAGGATTAGCCTCATGCAAATGGGAAGGCAGGGATTAGCCTCATGCAAATATGGAGGCAGGGATTAGCCTCATGCAGGTATGGAGGAAGGGATTAGCCTCATGCAAGTATGGAGGAAAGGATTAGCCTCATGCAGAGAGCAAGTAGTAAGAAAAAGTAGCATGTGTCTTAGCTGAAGATGTATATTCGATGTCTGGTGGCTTGATTGATAGTGATCATGCTATGGGCATATATCTGTAGATGTTATTGTTACGTCAGACATGCATGCATGCAAAGAAAAATTATAAGTTCATTAAGGCGGAGGTTGGTTCGTGCTTCTGTCGGCTGACTTTGCTTTGCTCCGTTCCGAAAGCCTTTCGAGTTCCCCTAGGCGACACCTTACCATTATGAAAATAAATTTTACGAAAAATGCAATTATTGATAAAAATAGAGTTGTTTTGGAAACATATTGATATGTCAAATAATTTTGATGAACTAGTGATTGTAATACATTTCGAAGGCATTGCAACTCTCTCATATTGGAATTTTGAGGGTTATCCTCAAAATTATGCCCCAGTTTGGTAGATGATCTTTAACTGTTTGCGGATGACGGATCCTGCTGAATCTTCTCTAAAATTTTGATAGTCCTTCTCAAAATTCTACCCCAGTTCTCAACTGATTACTGACTTCCCGGCATGTGATGGTGTTGGCTGGACTTGCTCCGGAATTTTGAGGACCCTCCTCAAAATTCTACCCCAGTTTTTGATCTTGGGGGAAATGAGAATTTTATTATTATATGACCAAACCCATAAGGCCGCCTATGTATCCCCTCTTAAAAGGGAATCAGGTCAACCGTAGTTCAATTACATCAAATAAGAAAAAGTAAAGTATCTAAGCATGGTATCTCTTGACTGCGTCTAAATTGATCGGTTTTGGCCAGACTTCTCCATCCGTTTTTGCAAGTATGAGTGATGCTCCTATCAGTACTCTGTGAACCATGTATGTACCTTGCCAGTTAGGAGAGAATTTCCCTTTGGCCTCATCTTGATATGGGAAGATTTTCTTCAATACCAGTTGCCCTGGTGCGAACTATCTTGGTTTGACCCTTTTGTTGAAAGCTTTAGACATTTTGTTCTGTTAAAATTGGCTGTTACACACTACGTTCATCCTCTTTCCATCAATAAGGGTCAATTGTTCATAGTGACTCCTTATCCACTCTGCATCGCTGAGTTTTGCTTCCTGTATGATTCTCAAAAAGAGAATCTCTACTTCGGTCGGGATGATAGCCTCGGTACCATAAACCAACATGAATAGGGTTGCCCTAGTTCACGTGCGAACTGTAGTGCGGTGTCCTAACAAAGCAAAGGGTAACTTCTCATGCCATTGTTTGTGGTTCTATACCATTTTCCTTAATATCTTCTTAATGTTTTTGTTGACGGCCTCTACGGATCCATTCATCCGAGGTATGTAGGTTGTGGAATTCTTGTGCTTGATTTTGAAAGTTTCACACATAGCCTTCATCAGATCACTATTAAGGTTGGAGGCATTGTCAGCAATAATGGATTCGGGAACTCCAAATCGGCAAACAGTACGATCCTAGACAAAATCTGCGACGACTTTCTTTGTCACAGCTTTGTAAGATGCGGCCTCTACCCATTTTGTGAAGTAATCAATGGCTACCAGAATAAACATGTGTCCGTTTGAGTCAGTGCGCTCGATCGAACCAATAACATCCATTCCCCAAGCGGCGAATGGACAAGGTGAGCTTGTTGCATTGAGCTCATTTGACGACACTTTTATCATATCGGCATGCACTTGACATTGAAAGTATTTGCAGACATACTGAATGTAATCCATCTCTATGTCCATCCAAAAGTAACCTACCCTGAGTACCTTTATAGCCAGAACGAAACCATTCATGTGCGAACCGCAGGTCCCAGCATACACATCCTCAAGTAGCTTAGAAGTTTCCTTCTCGTCGACACACCTTAGTAACCCCAAATCAAGAGTTCATCTGTACAAGTTCCCTCCGCTATGGAAGAACTGATTTGTCAATCTTCGAGCGTATGATTTACATGCTCCGGGTATTCTTCTTTTGATAAGTATTCTTTGATGTCATGGAACCAAGGCTTTCTATCTGTTTCTTTCTCGACATGAGTGCAATATGCAGGCTGATTATGGATCCTCACCAGAATGGGATCAATATAATTCTTATCTGGAAGTTGTATCATAGAAGACAAAGTGGCCAATACGTCGGCAAACTCATTTTGAATTCTGGGCGTATGTCAGAGTTCTATCTTCGTGAACCTCTTTCTCAATTCCCGAACAGGGTGCAGATATGGCAATATCTTGGAATTCTTGGTGGCCCACTCTCCTTGTACCTGGTGCACAAGAAAATCTGAATCACCGATCACCAGCAACTACCGAATGTTCATGTCAACTGCCATGTTGAGTCCTAGTATGCAGGCTTCATATTCTGCCATGTTATTAGTGCAGGGAAATCTGAGTTTAGCATGTACCGGATAATGCTGACCCATTTTTTATTGCAAAATGGCTCCAATACCTACTCCTTTGAAATTTGCGGCTCCGTCAAAGAACATCCTCCAATCATCATATGCTTCAGTAATGTCTTCTCCTACAAATGATACTTCTTCATCAGGAAAATACGTTTTCAAAGGTTCATATTCTCCTCCCACCAGGTTTTCAGCAAGGTGATCTACCAATGCTTGTCCCTTGACTGCCTTCTGAGTTCCATAATGATATCGAACTCACTTAGTAGTATTTGACACTTAGCCAACTTCCCAGTAGGCATGGGTTTCTGGAATATATACTTTAGAGGATCTATCCTAGATATAAAGTATGGAGTGTAGGAACAAAAGTAAAGTCTCAATTTCTATATTGTCTAGGTCAAAGCACAGTAAGCGCGTTCAAGTAGAGAATATCGTGCTTCATAAGGTGTAAACTTCTTACTCAAGTAATATATGGCTTGATCCTTTATTCACGTCTCATCATGTTGTCCCAGAACACATCCGAAGGCTCCATCCAATATAGACAGATAGAGTAGCAAAGGTTGTTCTGGTTCTGGCGGGTCCAAAACTGGTGGTGTGGACTGGTACTCCTTGATTTTGTCAAAAGCTTTCTGACAATCTTCTGTCCAACTTGTCTTGGCGTCTTTCCTTAGCATCTTGAATATGGTTTCACATATGACCGTGGACTATGCTATGAAGCGACTGATGTAGTTGAGACGCCTTAGGAAGCTCATTACATCATTTTTGCTCCTAGGTGGCGGTAACTCCTGAATAGCCTTGACTTTAGTTGGATCCAGATCGATCCCCCAAAGATTGATGATGAAAACCAATAACTTCCCTGTGGGAACCCCGAAAGCAATCTTTGCAAGGTTCAATTTCAAATTGTACCTCCTTAGCCTGTAGAAGAACTTCCTCAAGTATGCTATGTGATTTGCGGCCTTCTTGGATTTGATAATGACATAATCTATATACACCTCTATTTCTTTGTGTATCATATCATGGAAGATGGTTGTCATGGCTCTCATGTAGATGTCCCAGGCATTCTTCAGACCAAACGGCATCATCTTGTAACAGTACACACCCTATGGTGTGATGAAAGTTGTTTTCTCTACATCTTCTTCATCCATCCAAATCTAGTGGTAACCCACGAAGCAATCTACAAAGGATTGGAGTTCAAGCTTGGCATATTTTTTGATCAAGATATGTATATTTGGCAATGGAAAGTTGTCCTTGGGACTTTCTCTATTTAAATCTCGATAGTCAACACATAGTCTAACCTTCCCGTCCTTTTTCGGAACTAGCACAATGTTTGCTAACTAGTTGGATACTCAATCACCCTGAGAACTTTGGCTTTGATCTGCTTGGTAACTTCCTCATTGATTTTCAGGCTCATGTCTAGTTTGAACTTTCTGAACTTCTGTTATACAGGCAGACACATGGGATTAGTAGGCAACTTGTGAGCAACTATGGAAGTGCTCAAACCGGTTATGTCATCATATAACCAGGCGTAAATGTCCTCATACTCTCTTAGGAAACGAATGTACTCCTTTTTTCTGTTGGTGACAAGTGGATGCTGATGCATGTCTCTTTGACAGTCTCGGCGTCTCCCTAATTTACGGCTTCTGTCTCGACCAAGTTGGACTTAGGCTTATTCTCAAAGTTTTCAACCTCTCCAAAAATTTCCTCGGGCATCTCATCTACCTCCTCTAGGTCACTATTATCATGTTGTGTTGCCTCATTACATGTCATAGTCACTGGTTCATCAGGAAAAGTAATGATAACATTGTAGAAGGGAAAAGTGTAAAAATAGAAATGAATATTGATAAAGGACAAATGCATTTGATTAAAACTGAGGAAATTGTTCAGACAAAGCTTGCCTCTATGAATTGAGCATTTATTTTGAAACAAGGAAATCTTAAAACAAAATTACTGGAAATCTTAAATGCCTAGAACGGCTATAGAAGTAAATTCTGTCAAGATACCCAGGGACTCGACGGGCTTGGGATGGTGTGGCGGTCCAGTTTCTGAGAATAGCTCCCTTTGCTACGGTCTAAATGGTAAGGACTTCTTCTCCTCCTCCTCAATTATGGCACTGCAATCCATGTCCTCATCTTCTAAGAACAAGTCCTTTAGCCCAGCTAGTGCTTCTTCTTATACAGTTCCCCATATTGTGTCAGCCGGTGGAAAGCTTGTTCCAAACGTGGCACTGGCTGCTCAAGAGGGTAATATGGTCCATGCCATGGAGGTTACCTGTTCCTGTACTCTTGCCATGTGAACTGGTATCCAAGCCCAAATGTGGTACCATAGTTTTCAGCTGTATTGGTTTGGTGATACCTTGACGGTTCTTTCCCAACCTTTTCTCGGGTTCATACCTGGACCATTCTAGTACGCTTTCTATTTTGTTACTCCACCACTTATCCTTATCAACGGTGTTGACCCGTCAAATGTGATTATAGGTTTCCCTCCTAGACTTCTTCTATGTCCAATGGCTGGGATGGTCTGACTGGTGTAGATGGGGTTACTTCCATCCTCGTGAATGATCACCTTCTGACGGTTCCATTCGAATTTCACGGCTTGATGTAGTGTGGAAGGCACGGTCCAGCAGCATGGATCCATGGTCGGCCCAACAAAAGATTGTATGAAGCTGGTATGTCAAGCACTTGGAATTCAACGTCAAACCATGTTGACCCTATCTACAAGCAAAGGTTGATTTCTCTAATCGTGGCCCTCTGAGACCCATCAAAAGCCTTCACATTCATGCTTCCTACTCGTATCTTGTGGAAACCTTTGTCCAACCTCTTCAGAGTATCCAATGGACAAATATTTAGGCTCGGACCCCCATCAACCAGGACCCTAGCAATGAACTTATCTTTAAATTATACTATGATATGCAATGCTCGATTATGATTCAAACCCTCAGGCGGTAGCTCATCTTCGTGGAGCATAATATTATGACTCTCCAGTACTTGCCCAACAATGTTGGCCATTTCTCCACCAGTGATGTTGTTGGGCATATAAGCCTCGCTCTGCACTTTTATTAAGGCATTCTTGTATGCCTTTGAATTCTGCAATAGTGATAGGACAGATATCTAAGCAGGGACTTTGTTCAGATGGTCAACAACAGAATACTCATTGGCCTGTACTTTCCTCCATAGGTCATTTGGCCCAGTCTCAATGATAGGCTGCCTAGTAGTGGCATCCTTACTTGATCCTCCAAAATGTTCTTGTGTATAGACTCTTCCAGTTCTAGTTCCTCTACCTTGGCTTTCCTTTTTTGCCGAGCCTCGGCAACATAATTCTAGGGTATTTCCTTTGAGTTGAATGAAGGTGTGGTTGACATCGTCACAGTAAAAGGTGTGACAACTTCTACTTTGAATGGAGTGGAGGTGGCTGCGGGTGGAGCCACTTCTACCTTGAATGGAACTGATGCGGTTACCTCAACATCAATAGGTGCCTGAGTTTGAACCACAATAGGAGTAAGCATGACTGCAACCTTAAAGTTATCGCCTTCTCGAATAAGCCCGATCGATCCCTCAAGGTCCCATTCTTCATTTGTCTTTATCATACGTACACCACTACCTCTATGATCAGGGAGGAGATTGTTGCAGATATTTGGTGCGGCTTCCTTTGCTTGTATGACCTTGTTATCAATGAGTGTATGAATCTTATCCTTCAATGTTCGGCACTCAACAGTGGTGTGCCCTTTCATACTGGAATGGTATGCAAAAGTTTTGTTCGGATTGACCCATTGGGATAGATTTTCTAGTGCCATAGTAGGAACATAAGTGACGTAACCAGCGGCTTTTAACCTTTCATACAGTCGGTCGATGGGCTCAGCAATGGCGGTGTATTGTCTGGGCGGCTTGCGGTCGAAGTTGGGTCTTGGTCTTGGAGAATTTTGGCGAGCTAGTGGTAATTGGAAGTGGGATGGTTGGAAACTATAGGTGTGACGGACAGAGGCTAGTTGGGAATATCTGGGAGATGAAGGCTGATATGTAGGCGGTGATGCTTGGTATATGGGCGATGATGCTTGGTATGTAGGCAGGGGTGCTTGATATGTGGGTAGAGGTGTCTGATATGTGAGAGGAGGTTCCTGATAAGTAAGTGGAGATTTTGGGCCCTGGGCCACCATTACTGCCCCAACATCTTTCTTTTTCGATATGCCACCTGATTTGAGTGCTTTATTTGTGTCTTGCAGTGCCTTGAAGTTCGTTACCATCTCGCTTTTAATTCTTTCCTCGATCCTTTCCCCGAGTTTGATGATATCAGAGAATTTGTGATTTTTGATAACTATCAACCTCTCATAATATCACAGATTATGGGCCCTAACGAAGAATTTATTCATTTATTCTTCGTCTAAAGAAGGCCTGACCTTGGCTGCTTCTGACCTCCAACGAGTAGTATACTCGCGGAAAGTTTCAGTAGGGTTGTTCTTGAGATTCTGAATGTAAAAGACATCAGGTGCATTTTCTGTGTTAACCTGAAATGGTCCATGAACTCTGACGCTATGATTACCCAATTAGCCTATTTCTTGGGATTCTGGCTGATATACCGAGATAAAGCGTCCCCAGTACGGCTTCTCATAAAGAGCTTCATCCGGATCTTTTCATCTTTCTTAGCCCCGACAAGCTTGTCATAGTAGGTCCTTAGATGAACCCTAGGATCACCTGTACCATCGAATATCTTCATCTTGGGAGGTTTGTACCCCTCTGGCAATTCCACATCTGGCTGTATGCACAGATTTTCATAGTTTAATCCTTCTATTCCCCTATTGCCTTCAACACCTTAAACTCGGCTTGTTAACTTCTTGAGTTCTTCAGCCATGTTCTTAATGAGCAGGTCCTTCTCGGAGGGCTCTGGTGCACAGGAGATTCGTTGGGTAGAATAGGGTATAGTTTCCACATATATAGGGTTGCTTTGATGGGTGCCAGGAACTTAGGTATAGTGATGGTCATTGGTGTAGTTTTGTTGATGGGAATAAGTGGTGGTGTATTTTGGGGAGTATGGTAAGTGGTGGTTGGCGGGTAATGAATTGGTTGATGATGTTGTTGTGGTAGAGTTGGTATCGGCAATGGATTGATATTTTGGGATGGAGTTACGTATTGATTTTGTGCAGTAGGATTTTGTGGCTATTGGTTTTGTGCGTTCTGAGGAGATGTTGGGTTTTTTGCATTTTGTTGATGGACATCGGGGACACTGAGGGTGAGTGACAGGTTCGCCAAATTGCGGACCTGCTCAAGTTCTCCTTGTAGTTTGTAGTATCTTTTGTTCTAGTATCAAAACCAGATCATTTGGGGGCGGAGTGCTACAGCCATCGGATGTCTCTGTGTTCTCAATATTTTCCTTTCGGCTTCCATCTTTGTTTTTCCTCTACTCTTTGTATTGCTTGGAGGAGGAGGAAGTGGAGGGTCTCTAGATCTGGTGTGGTACGCTGATGAGGCCAGTATGAGTGAACCAACGTAAGCGAATGATAATAATCAAAAATAAAGAAAAAACAAAAGGTAACAAGTCAGTTAGGATCCTAAAATGTTTGAAGTATTTAAACACATATTGCGGAAATGTAGATTTATATCCTATTTTGGGAACCTCGTTGTGCCCGAGGTAGGCCTAGCAACAAATAAATTTGGAGAACTTTTAATGCCAATAAATGCTTCATTCCATAACATAAAAATAGACGAATCCCAAAATGACACTAAAATAAACTAAGTCACTACTGGCACTTGGCCTTATAACATTTTAGGAAAAGCAAGTAAATCTAGCATATTTGGACCCAGAAGGACCTTCCCCAAATTCGATCTTCCGGACTCCATCATATAGATCCCCCAGCTCGTGAATTCCCAACAGCAAGTAGGCTCTGGCCAAATGTCCTCCTTCAACGTTCTGGCAGTTTTCAACCCTCTTTATGATTTTGCCTTCCAACTCCACTATTCCTCGGTCCAGGTATTCCAATTTGCTATTGGAAGTGATTTCCATCTCTTTCCACTCCTCAATCAACCTCACATTCCTCTCATATATTTCTCGATGCTCATTCTCAGAGTCATGGACCCTTTTGCGTAACCTATTATACTTGACTTGAGCTTCAGCTTCCTCATCTATGATTATGTTCCCTTGACCGACCCCTAGTGTCACCAGGCCTTTCAAATTGTCCTCTAACCACGCCGAGTAGAGAGGATCGCACCCTGCATGATATCTATCTGGCTCAATGGTGCTCTTCTCCATAATAATTTTGCAGTGCCACATGTGTTGAGCTTGGCACTTGTAAGGGACATTGTCATCTTGAAAGTCTGCCCTGAAGTGACTCATCTTGACAACCCTTGGTACAACCTATTTTATGCCTACTTGCCTCATCACTCGCATAGGGACATATGGGTATATCCCTCTCAACTTGATCAATACCAAGTGCGGAGCGTCCTTGGATCTGATAATAAATTCATCCTTGGAAAACCATTCAAACATGCACTTCACTCGTTCCTCGATTAGGTTGTCGAAGAACCCTACCCATTCTTTGGCACTTTTTGATTGAGCAAATTTGTCTGGAAAGAAAGTCATCTGCTTAGGGTGATGGAAGGCAATATGGTCGTTCTAAGCCCTTTGCGGAAATTCCTGGTGATAGCGACCTTTTTGGAAATGCTTCAGCAACCATAACTGCAGCAACAAATTTCAACCCTCAAAATGTTTGACCCCTCTTTGGCAGTGCTCCAGAGCCCTGTAGATGTCGGCTATGATCATGGGGACTATGGAATATGTTTGTCCATTAATCCCTTCCATCAAAGTCTTAGTGACCATGGCCAACCTAGTGTGGATTCTTCCCTTCTACATATGGAACACAATCAGGCCTAGAAAGCACACAATGAATGCAAACACTATGCGATGGATGTGACCCAGTGAAGCGAGAGAGATCTCATCATGGTAGGTGCGGAAAGACTTGCTATGGCCATACCTCTCATACAGGTATTCAAAAGATATGTAGGAATCCTTCAAGCACACTAGGTCAATATTCTTCTTCAGCCCCATCATCTTCAAAAATCTTCTGCCCGTACAATTTTCTGGTACCAATAGCCCGGGAATGTTCCAAGTCAGTCCTGCAAATCCTCTTATTTTCTCTAGAAGCGGTGTCATTTCTATGTCATCGAAATGAAACACAGCTCTTTCACTATCCCAAAATGAAGTGGCAGCTTCGATCAATTTGTTGTTTGGCTCAATATCTAGCAAGGAAGGCAGGTTACCTAGTTACTTTTTCACATGTTTCTTGTCACTTGAGGAAAGGTCTTCCCACCAATCTAGAAACAATGGTGGGATGCTTCTAACCATACTGAATTTAGGGACCTCGTGCCTCATTTTCTGCTAAATAAAATGGTTAGACCTCACCCCCACTGGACTCGACTATTTATACATTTATGATCAATATATCGGCATTTAGTTCTCCAAATTAATGCACAGAACGTGGTTGTGTCCGTTGGGATTATGGAAAAACCGATGGACTTTGGATAAAGCTTATCTTAAGGAATCATTATGTGGACAACATAACTGATCCGACTAAGTTTGACCATGATGCATGCACAATTTTAACTAGAGTAAGGTTTCTATGGGGTTTTAGATTGGTACCCTCAAGCGGACAACTCGAGGGGGAAAGCATAGAACCATCGACTGCACCGTTGATCGACTGGTTTTACTGAATAAGCCTTTTTGAATTTAACGGTAGTAAATAGGAAGAGTGCAACCACTCATTAAGCGGTTGCTATAGGATTTGAGACGCACGAGTAGAATATGATGCGGAGCATGATTTATGCAACAATTAATAACATGTAGTCAAGTATTTGTACATAGAAAAAAGAATAAATATAGTATTTAAATAATTGAAAAGACAGTTATAGGGAAAAGAAAACAAAAAGGCGAGTCTGTTTTTTGAATAAAAGAGAAATAAATACTTAAAATAGGCAGCTAAATTCAAATAAAGGGTGGGGGTACTGGATAAACCATGCTTGGACTAATTTTTTGAAAGATAGGTTCATTATGGTAAGAGCCTAAAAATATCTCCAGCAGAGTCGTCATGCTGTCGCGCCCCCTTTTTTCTCCCTCGTGGAGAGAGGTCCGAGTTTCGACATTTCATGGGGTGTGATAACTCTTTTTTTTTTTTTGAGAATCCACTAGGCATTGTGCCTAGGGTTGATTTCCATAAATAAAACATAAACTACAGCAAGATTGGAGGGGGACCTGAACCTTACCTCCACAAGCATGAAAATGCATTTGGTTAGCCACATAAGGCAACCAACTGTCACCTGGACACTATGATGTGTTAGACCTATATGGATGTGCCAACTATCTATCCAAAATTTGTAGACAACTGGAGTTACAAAATATGAGAGTAGTAAGCCTAGGTCAACTATAAAAAATTGCACAAATGATCCTAAAACTACAAATCAGAAAAGGTGGTAAGCATTCTTACATATACAAAAGGATCTACATCTAATGCATATGTAAAAGTATCCTAGAAAAAATATTGGATAATCATGGTTAATGGTAAAAGTTGTCTTCCACTGTGCTTTGACATTGAGGTCAAGGAAAGCATAGTAGAAGACAGCAGTCAAAAGGAGCTCCAAAGAGAAGTGAAAGCTACTACTATCTAATGGTTGTCACATGAGAGAGTAGCCAAAAAGGAGGAACAGCTTCTGCTTCAGTTGTCCATTTTGCAGGGCACTGGACTTCATCAGTTTGTTGTAGAAGCTGGTGAATAAAAGGGTTCCATATAGAGTTGCATGTGGATGCTGCTGTCTGCTGGACTTGACAGGAGAGAGTGAGCTAGTTAGAGTACCGGATCCTGCTTCAGTTGTCCAATGAAACTCCACTGAAATGCAGTGGGTGAGTTGATGTTGCCTGAGTAAGAGTGACAGTCTTGGTATGGGAAATTGATCTTCTTTTGTGATGAGGGGGGAGAGACTTGATTCAACTGGTATACCTTCAGCAGAATGAGCATCTGGGATGCTAATACCACTGTCTAAAGGTACCCCATTTGGTCAAATCTGCTCCAAGTACCTGCAAAAAGAACAAACAGGTTAGAGAAGGGGAGCTCATTATCCAGGTTCTTGTTTATACTGAATTTGAGTCTAGGGGCAGGGGGGAATTGGGACCCCTGAATTATGTAGAGGAACTGATTGCAGGTTTTTGTGTTGACTGCAGTCAGTGAAGATGTTGATTCTGCTATAAGGTGGGTGTGCAGGAGGGTGGACATAGTTGTGTGATGCCCATTTATTTGGATTGGATGGGCAATGAATGAAGGGATTGTGGTCATGAATGGATGGTTGAGAATGCACAGGTGTTTGCTTAGTTGGATGGTTGTTGCTGCAGACACAGTTTGCAGTAGTGATTTCTGCAGATTCTGCAACTGCACCAACTGTTTTCCTAGTGATGGAGCTGGTGAATTGGCTGTGTTACAGATTATTGATGTTGTTGCCTTGGTGCTTCTTAACTGCCAAATGGTATGCCTTTAAGAGAATGAGCACCACGGGTGCTAATACCACTCCCAAAGGACATGCCAATTGACTAAGTAGAGGAGCTGAAATTGTTCCTGTAAAAAAACAAATAGAGTTAGAGAAAAATTGAGCATTTTTGCTCAGTTCTTTGGTTCTGTTTTTTAGGAGGGAGGCATTGGTGTTGCCACAGTAGTGGTTTGGATTGCATGAGGGAGGTACTCCTAGATTCTTGAGTCTTCTAGAGGGCAGGATGGGATGCTGTTTCAGAGAGTGGTCACATGTTTGATGCTGCATTCTCTTCCTGCTTTTCACTTTTGCACTGGAGGGTGTTTGTGTGAGGACTGTAGGGGTGGTGTGGTGTGCTATTCTAGGCTGTTGTGTGAATGATCTGACAATTGCCTCAGGACATTTGTCATAGGCCCTGTGGCTGTGCATTTCATACTGGTGGAAAACTTTCTTCCCTCCATGAATTACATCTAGCCTTTGGTGAAGTGCCAGGAGAATGAACCCTAAGGTTAATACCACACTCTGTACCATTATCAGAGAATTAGGTAGCTCATAGGAGGGGAAAACCTGCAAAAGAACAAACAATGTTAGAAAAATCAGTGGGTGGAGTTTGTTGGTGTTGTCACTCTACATAGCTGTGACCTTTTGGGCAGTTAGGTCTTGGCCCTTTCCTGTCTTACTATCAACCATAACCATGGGAAGAGGTAGAGGCTAGTTGTGTTGGTATTTGGATTTTGGCAATGACCTTGTGTCTGAAGGCAAGGGTGCCAATTTGGTCCATGTAGATTTGTCCCCTGATGTGACTGGGCATTTCAGAGATGATGTTGTAATGAGTAAGGACTTCCAGTTCATGGCTGAGTTTGGACAGTGAATCAGCAGGGCAATTGGCCTCCCTATAGGTGTGACTGAAGGTGGTGACTTCACATTATTTGTAGGCCTGCTTGATTTATTGTATATGCATGATCAGGGTCTAGGGTGGTGTTGTTTCCTCTGTTAACCAATGAATCAGAAGGGCTGAATCAGCTTCTAACTGGAGCTTAGTGAATCCATTAGAAATGCACCATTGAATACCCAGGTAAGCAGCCTCAATTTCAGCCAGATTGTTTGTTCCTGTGCCTAAGGGTGTTGTGATTGCATGGATGAACTCTCCCCTATTGCCTCTAATGATTGTACCAGCACCAATTTTCCCAGGATTTGACAAGGCACTACCATCACTTTTGATCTTCACAAATCCTTGGTCAGGTTTGTTCCATACAACTTGTTGAACAGTGGTTTGCTGTTTGATTCCCTCAATAATGGTATAAAACTCAGTCCAGTTGAAAGGCCATTTGATGTAGTCATAGGTGCTTCTTAGTAAGAGTTGGATATCTGAGTTGATAGAGAAGAAAACCCTTGTCAGAGAGGAATTTTTTCCTCCATATTTAGCACTGCACCTATTCTTCCATAGGTTCCAACTGATGATGATGGGGATAGTGTCCAATACTAGTTTCTGAATCTGATTTGTTCTTTTAACCATCCACCATTTCACAATGGTTTGTCTTAGGTTCATGGGGTTGAGAATACCAACTGGAGTTGCATAATGTTTCCAGACAGCCCTAGCAAAATTCCCATTGCTGAAAATATGATTAACAGTTTTTGCTGCAGGTTGGCGACAACAAACACATTTGTTGACAGTTGGAGGACCAAATCTAGCAACTCTGTCATCAGTGGGGAGCTTGTTCCTGAGTGCTCTCCATAGTCCAAATGACCACTTGAATGGGATTCTCTTGTGCCAGATACATTTGTTGGTGAGTAGAACCTGATATTTCTTTTTAACAACTTCCCAAGCAGATGCACATGTGAATTTCCCAGCTGTGTTAGGCTTTCATATAGGTACATCCAAACACTGAGGGTTGTAATGAATAGGGGTATTTAGAATTTGAGGGATCATTGCAGTGGGGGCTATGGCATTAGCTTCTGAATATCCCATTGACATGAAGTCCAGAATTGTGAAACTTTGATTTTGCCAGGTCTACCTGTGCCTTCCCTGAAACTAGCTAGGTTTGCATATCGTAGCCAGTTATCCAACCAAAAGCTGACATTACCAGAAAGTAATCTCCATTAGATAGGGATTTCAGCTTCTTTTTTATTGGTCATCATCTTTTTCCACGCTTGAAATTGGCCTGAAGCCTATTTTTTGGAGACTAGGTGTGACCTCTGACAGTATTTAGCAAGGAGGAAACTACTCCATAGGGACTGTTTGGTTCTGAAGGTCCACCATTGTTTGAACTCCATTGCTTTGCAGACATCCTCTACTGATCTGAGTCCAATTCCACCTTCCTCCTGAGTATTGGATAATTTTTGCCATAAAGCCCATGGTATCTATTTCTGTCTTTATCCATGCCCCAGAAGAAGTTAGATGTGAGTCTTTCAATTTACTTAAGGATAGTTTTGGGAGGGGAGACAGCTGATAGGATGTGAATTGGTAAGGACTGTAGCACATGCTTGATTAAAGTTAGCATGCCACCATAAGAAAGGAGCCTACCATGCCATCCTCTGATTCTACTCACCACTTTAGAGCTGATGCAGTTGAAGTGAATGATTCTCTTCCTCCCAATGTATAAGGGGCACCCTAAGTAGGTTAAAGGAGACTCTTTCCTTGAAAACCCAGTAATTTGATGAATTCTCCTAACAGTGTATTGGAATGCGCAAGGTGAGACCATAAAATGACTTTTGGTCTTATTGATTAACCGCCCTGATGTGGCTTCATAATCCCCGAGAATCTGTGTACTTTTCTTTAGGGAAGATCTGGTTCCAGATGTGAAAATCATCACATTATTAGCAAAACTGAGGTGATTAACCTAAGGACCCATTTTCTCCATATAGAACCCATTAAAAAATTGGTCATGAGTGAGCCTGTTGAGCATTCTGGACAGAAGTTCTGCACCCATTATGAATAGAGATGGTGATAATGGGTCACCTTGTTTGAGGCCTCTTGTGGAATGGAAGAAACCATATCTGACACCATTAATGGTCACACTATACCAGTTGTTGGACAGGGTCCTCCACACCATATCAATGAGGAACTCACTGAATCCCATCCTCCTCATCATGATGCAAGTAAAGGCCCATGACACTCTATCATATGCCTTAGCCATATCTAACTTGATAACCACATTTGCACCAATGTTTGGTTTCTTAATGCCCTGTACAATTTGTTGAGCTAACATGATATTCTCAGATATGCTTCTTCCTTTGACAAAACCAGATTGGTTTGCTGAGATGATTCTGGGGAGTATTGGGGAAATTCTGGAACAAATGAGCTTGGAGATAATTTTATTTATGAAGTTGCTCAAGCTTATTGGTCTAAACTCATTGAGGGATTTGGGAAATTCAACTTTAGGAAGTATAACTAGACATGCTTGAGTCATGTGCCTTGGCATTGAGCGTCCACAGAAGAAAGCAAGGACAACCTCAAGCAGATCATGTTGAATGACTTCCCAGCATTTTTGGAAAAATTTGTCATTAAGGCCATCAGGACCTGCTACACTATTGGGGTTCATAGAAAATACCACTTGTTTGAGCTCCTCCATTGTAGGCATTTTGGCAAGCATATCATTATCCTCTGGAGTAACCATTGCAGGGATGCAGGATAGTAAGTCTTCTCTGATAGTTCCCCCTGGATCAGTGAATAAGGCTTCACATGCAGCCTATCCAATGGTTTCATCACCTTGTAACCACTGACCCTCCTCATCCTTGATTTTATGAATGAATAGCTTCCTCCTCCTTCCTTTGATAAAGCTGTGGAAATACCTAGAATGAGCATCCCCATCCTTGAATCATTGGAGCTGTGTTTTTTGTTTGAGAACAGACTCCTCAATCTTCAAATGTTTTATGTACTGGGCATTGATTTCATGTATAGTAGTCCTGTCCTCTTCACTGTTAGATTGAGCCCATGCTTCCTCAGCTTTCATGAGCTTTTCCTCAAAAATTTTGGCTTGCTGGAAGATGTCACCATACTTCTGCCTTGACCAGGTGCTCAGGGCAGTACATAATGCTTTAATTTTCAGATGAAAGATTCTCATGGCGTTGCCTTAGACAGGCATTTCCCAAACTTGTTAAACCAAAGGCATGAAGGCTGCATTCTCAGTCCAACAGTTGAGGAATTTGAAGTATTTCTTGGCAGAATCAGGCCTTACATTCATATCGTAGAGTGATCAGATCCTGTAGAAGCCAGGTGGGAGATTGTGGTTGCAGGGAATGTGGCCAGCTAGTTGTCATTGACTAAACGTCTATCCAGCATTTTCCACACAATAGAATAGCTTTTGTTTATTTGATAGGGGATGCCTCCTATTTTCTCCTCAATAGAAGCAATGACATTAAAATCCCCAATTATACACCAAGGGACAGTGCATAGTGAAGATCTCAATCTAAGTGATTCCTATAGAGGTCTTCTCATGATAGGTTTGCATTTGGCATTGACCACAGTAATGAGAAACCGTTCCCTTGCTTCAGTGTGTCTCAGCTCAATAGTTAGCTTTTGCTCATCTTGTTCAAGAATAGTGCCAGTACAATCTTGGTTCCAAAAATCCCAAATCTTGTTATTGATGTTTGAGGCAGAATGTTGCATGTTGAGTTGTGTTTTATAGTGGTTGAGATGGGTGCTATCCAAGAAAGGTTCCAGGACAGCTTTGAAGGAAAGGTTGTGAATTTGTTTCAGAATTCTGAGCCTTTCAATGGCTCCAAGGGTTCTAATTCCTCTTACATTCCATATGATTGTACTAATCATTAGAAGGGGAGGGAGGATCTGTGGGTTGGTGGAACACTACTGCTTCTAGCATCTCTGCTTCTTGTTAACCTTGGTGAGAGCTTCATTCTAGATGGAATTCCTGTAGGTGTAGTACTGTCTTGGTTTAAAATTGGGTCACTATTGACTGCACCTATCAGGAGATCACAATGATGCTCTTCTTGATATGTAGAAATCATTTCATCATTCTGATCCTCACTTTGTTCATCCTCGGATTGGATTGGCTTGTATTCATCCTCCTAGGGGGAATATCTGTTGAGTGGGCCTTCTTCAGGGACAAAATCTAGAGGGGGCAGATGCTGGTTTTCTTTGGGAATATTGGTTGGGACTAGAGTGGCTTTATGGACTTTGGAGATAGGGCTAGCATCATTGGTGAGAATATCTGATTCAGTTCTATCAAAGGTTGGGTTAGTATTGGACACCAATGGTTGGGAGAGTGAAGGATTGGCTAACAAAGAGGACATGTAGGCAGAGGATTCCTCAACTGCATTATGGGCCACATCACCTCCTTTTTGGACTGTAGGATTCTGGTTATCATCAGGAGGCTCAAATATGCTGATACCTATATTTTTCTTTCTCATAGCTTTCCTCTTCTTCTGACTAGGTTTATTCCTTGTTTTCTGAATCTGTACCTGAAGATCAGCTGCAACCTGTGCTTTTCCTTTGAGGAGATATCTCAATTGTGCAGAGTGCTCTTCTTCAGAATTGAGGGGTTCAGAATCCTCCTCAGCAGACTCAGTTGTAGAAAATTGGACTGTTTGCTTTTCTAAATTTGTGATAGTGGTTGTAGGGGTATGATGGTCAGTCCTATGGTCAACCAACTGTGCAGAGGCACACTCATGCAAAACATAAGGAAACCCTACCCCCTTTGGGACCCCTTCCTGAATATCTAAAGGTTTATCTTGACAATTCTCCATTCCTCCTTTAGCTTCAACAGAATTGCAAACAGGTATAGTAGAGGGAATTGGGGGAATGGGTTGATTCTGGGCACCAGAATCTTCACTCCTCTCCAGTTGAGCTGGAGGATTGATAAAATTCATACCTCGGGGTTGTGATGTCATTTGCTGGGAGCCTTTTTGAATGACTTGCACTTGCTGCTGAGTAGAAGGCTGTTTTGGGAGGTACACCTGTTGTTGCTTTTTCCCTTGATTGGTTCCTTTGAAGTTTTTTCTCTTTTGAGTTTTCCATTCTTCTTCTGTTATTTCAGCCACTGCATTTTGGTGTTCTGCTTCTTTTTGGTGTTCCACTGCTTTTGGTTTATCATTTTGATCCTGCATTCCCTTTTTTGGTTTTCCTTGTTATTTGTTGCCTTGATTCTGCTTACTTGATTCAGCTTTGTCTGAGCCCTTCTGCATGGTCTTAGCCTGGGAAGTTGTTGTTGCAGCTGCTTCTTCTTCTTTTTTCTTCTGTATTTCAAAGTCCCTATGTCTAATAGGTCAGGCTTGTACTAAGTGGCCTAAGTGTCTGCAGTGATTGCAATAATTAGGGATGTTGTCATATTGAACCTCAAGCCATTGGCCATCTCCATTAACATCCTAATCTTCATCATACCCTAACCAAACATGAGTTGGTCTTTCTTTAGTGAGGTCAATCTGCATCTTAAACTTCACTACACTTTCTCTAGTTTTCTGGAAAGAAGCCAAGTCTAGGAATAGAGCTTTGCCCACTGGGGATAACAGGGGGAGAGAATCTCCATATATTACATATGCCACGGTAGTTCTGGAATCATAACCCAAACAAAAACAACTGGAGAATCCTCATTGGGTTTAAAGATGGGGTTCCATGCTTTAATTCTCATCAGCTAGCCTTGAATGTACATATGCTGCTTGGATCAAATAGTAGTATGATCATACTTATTGTCCAAGTCAATATAGACAGTCTTTGCATTGAAGTGGGCAATTTTGACACCACCTCTAAGCTCTGTTTGTGCTATGAAACTTTTTCTGATCACTTCCATCCTTGGCATAGTGTTTGCAAACTTGCCCACTACTGTAAACTTTCACCTATCAACAAACTTAACCATTTAGTCCTCTCTTTTGAAGATAACTGCAGGCTTGCCTTGTTTAGTAGTGATGACAGGTGGGGAGAATTCAATGGGGGCCAGGTCGGCTTTATGTCTAGCCCTTAGCCTGGTGACATAGGATTGTGTGATTGTGGGTGGTAAGGGAGGGGGGTTAGCAGGTTGTTTGGATTTATTGTGGTTATTGTTGGCCTAGGGGATATTAGTGTTAGCGGGGTTAGGTTGAGAGGACTGTTCTGGTTTTTCCTGGGCTGTGTTATTAGGCTCTTGGTTTTTCCTTTGGTTGGTTGTTTATCAAAGTTGGAGGAAATCTTGGGAGGAGCTGTATGAGATGGTTTGTTATGAGGTTGTGCATTGGGGACCTGGTTGCCTGAATCAGTGTATTTTGGTGCTATGGGAATTGAGGGAGTAGTGATGATACTTGATCCTTGAGGGTAAGCATATGCAGGGCCTACAGCTTCCTTTGCAACTAAATGTGGAGTTAAAATTGTTGGTTGAATTGTTGTGGCAGTGTAGAGATCATTTGGAAGAGTTTGGTGGTTGGGAACATTAATAGGGGTAGAGGAAGGTTTCACTAAGTTACCTGATGGTCTTTGATCAGCTGCATCATTGTTCCTTACCAGCTGTGGCATAACTGGGAGTTCCAAAGGATCAGAAGAACCAGACTCTCCATTGGGATGCTGAGAAAAATTGGACTTATTCTCTTTGCAAGCTACAGGAACATCTCCAATCAACATAGCCTGCTGAATAGGGCCAGAATTGGCATTGGGAATGTCATTCCCTTGATCATTAGAAACAGTTTGGGATTGGTTTTGCATCAAATGGTCCACCCTAACCCCCTGTCCGGCCAACTGGGGAATAACCGGGCTATACAAAGATTGTTTGGGGTTGATTTCTTCAATGGTTTAATGAGAAATTTCACAGGAACTTTCCTTATACCCCATATGTTGGTTTCCCATCAAAGAATGCAGGTAAACTGGGCTGGAGCTAACATTTGCATTTGGTCGAACATCTTTGGATGAACAAGGTTCCTGGGAACCTTTTTGGATATCCGAGGAGATTGGAGCTTGTAAAATTGGTTGTTATGGGTTGGGAGCATTCACTTGAGGTGCAGAAATCATTTGGCATTGGTTTTGGGAGCCAATTATCCCTAGAACCCCATGGCCGGCCAATTCATGAAGGACTGAGTTCAGCAGGTGATCGGGGTGGGAGATTTCTTGAATAGACTGACCAGAAACTTGGTAGATATAATCCTTAGGAGTTGTTGAGTGTATTCCAATTGCTAGTTTGCTCCCAATTGGCCCGGAATTGAGAGAAGCATTTTGTCGAACACCTGGGAAGGCAGACTGCCTGGGATCGTGGATTGTAAAATTGGAGCTGTGGTTTGGTACCCATGTGAAATTGAAGGTGCAAACATGTTCTCCTCAACAAGAGGAACATTTTGGTACCAAGCATTTTCGATTTGACCGGCTGGAACTCATGTTCCGGTTACCTGTGCAACGCTAGAGTTTTTCACTTGGTCGTTCCCGTCGATTCCCTCAGTGAAAATGGTTGTTTTTTGGTGGAGAGGTGCGCCTTGTGATGTAGAAGAATGTCCATGGCTTGGAATTTCAAGATTTGACCCAGAATCGCCTAAGGAAATATTTAAAGGTCCCAGGCGATTTTTTGCTATAGTGATCTCAACGTCTTTTTGAAGATTTATAGCGATTAGGTAGGTGTTTTTTGATGATTCTTGGATGTTTGTGTGCGCCTTGGCAGGACGCATGTTTTGCATCTAGTCCGGTGGTTTTTGTTGGCCGGACGGCGAGTGGGGAGCCATTCCGGCGTGACTAAACCCTAGCTTCTTTTGTTAGCAGTTAGGTTCAAGTAAAAACTTCGTGATAACTCATTTCCTTTTAGGAATTGGGTATTTTGAAGAGTCGCCACCTAATGAGTTATGGTGCGTTAGGGCATCTACAGTGATTAACTCTTGGATTGGTTTGCATTTCCAGAGACTAGGGTAAGGGCTCGAAATATCCCCGAGAGGAAAGTATTAGGCACCCCTCTTGTCCACAACTGTGGGTCCGGCGGAACTTATATTCACAAATTAGTCCATATAAATAGTTGAATCAAATAGGTTGCAAGTAAAGAACGTTGGATAACTCAAGTAATAAGATAAAGATTTGGACAAGTTGTAAAACAAAGGTTTCAAAACAAAAAAAAAGGAATTTTGGTAAATGAGGGGTCCTAGGTTGGTTAGCCTATAGAATTACCCCACACATTGTCCGGTAAAAACTCCTCGATGAGGGGCTACACGTGACATCAGGGCGTAGTCATCATATCCCATATCTACCCTTCCCCAATCCCTTAGTGGTCATGCAAAGTGAGTGTTTGTCGGCAATCTCTATTGCGTGTTGTTACCCATCCCCTCTTAATTGTGCTGGAGGGATATAGGACCTCTACCTATAGGTGGTTCTAGACAGACCCCTAAGGTTTTAAAGTTGAAAATTATAAGGCGACAGGCAAAACAATTAGGACTTTCAGTACATAAAGGGAGAAATTAGAGGCTCAAACGTTTACTCCTCAAACAAGGCACATAAACAGCAGGACTCAATCATAATTAAAGGCTTTTATTAGATAGTATCTTAAGGCAGATGTCTAGGTGAATATGCAGAAGACAAGCAACTTATTATTTTTTATAGACTCAGGAGTAGTGACCCTAGCAGTTGCCTATTGATTTTTAAAGTCTGTTAGGATCAGGAAAAACCTTAAGCAATAGAAACAGTTTCAGAGTTGCAGTTTTGAAAACGCCATAAAGGCTTGCCTATAAGTGAGGTACTGATGGCTGCATTTATATAGTGGACAAGGCAGGTTTTGGCAAAAACGGACTTCTTTAATACCTATAGGCATACTGTCTAATGATAGATTGAGGCAGTTTTAAAGAACTTGTTTCAGGAAATATAATCTACTTAATTGAACCAATTCAGAAGTGAACTAAGCGTGGACTAAGTTGAATTATTTAGACTAGTTTAGATTGATAGGCAGAATTTAGAGTATGGTTTCCTATAGGTGTGATATCTAAGCTTGATACTGACTTTAAAGACTTGCATTCATAGAAACATACATACACTTGTCAAAATAGAATCTAGGTTAAATTACATCCTATAGGCATGGCATCTATTTGTTAAGCTGATTTTAAGACGTCCAGACATGAAAACATACATAAACACTTGTCATAACAGAATCTAGATTAAATCCTATAGGCATGGCATCTATTAGTTAAGCTGATTTCAAGACAGGCATGATTTCTATTGCAGAATTATTTGAAACATATCGGCATGGTTTCTAGCATGCTGAGATAAACATGACAAGATTCAAATCCCTATAAACATGATTTCTACTTGGTAAGGTAATCAAATTAAAGCATAAAGTCTTATGAGCATGATTTCTACCCGTATTACCCCATAAACATGTAGCTACCCATCACTTTCACTAATTACCCCAATATTGGTTTACAAGTTATTACAAACCAATGAATGAATTACATAAGTAAATAAGAAAATAAGAAGCTATTCTATAGGGAGCCTTCGATTAGGCCCAGATTCCCAAAGCCTCAAATGCCTCAATTCCATAGACAATATCAGAGTCTAGGTACATCAAAGTTCTCTAAGGATCTCAAGGATCCCGGGCAGTGCTTACACCTAGACTTGGTAACCAGAAATTGAATAAGTGCAGTGTGGAATAGCCAGCCTCAGTATGCCAGAGTTTAGAGGATTCTCAAGAGGATCTCAAGGTAGTACACATACTGGAGAGGGCAGAACTTAATGACTTAGGAGTAGAGTAAAAGTGCTTGACACAAGTTGAAAGGTTTTTGTAAAAAAATGTAATAAAAAGAAAGTCTGTTTGAAAGTAACTTAGTAAAGCAACAAAGATTATTTGAAAAGGGATTGAATAAATGAACAAAACTCCAAACACAACACCTTAGGATAGGTTCATACACAACCAGTAGTCATAGAACCAAAGCAATTTCAGTAGTCACAAACAAAGGTCAAGGGGTTTGGGATACATAGAACAATTGATTGTAAATACCTAATCAAACAAAAGGTCTAGGAATTGGTATAGACATGCTCAGAAATAGCTGACCAGGCATAGTCACAGAACTAAACATAAAGAACAAACTCACATATAGGGGTGATAGTAATTTGGGGATTCATGGAGCATATAATGGTAAGCACATAACAAGTAAGAGATAATTGGTATAGACATGCTCAGAAACAAACAGAGGGGTAATATACTGATCTTAAGGCAGGGAAGTATATAACATGCTAATAATGTAAATATCAACTACAAGTTTCACAACATAACCACAAATAGAAGCAAACTAGAAACTGGATGAACTGAAACAATAAGAGAATCATATAAGTGTTGGAACTTTGAATTGAAATTTAAACATACCAGTAAAGAAGACAGTAAGCAGAGTGAAAGAACAAAAGAACACATCGGTTAGCCTTGGATTGCATCCGGCTAACTTAGAGCAGTAGCAAGTAGCACATAAGAGAGCAAAAGGTTTTAAGTGTGAGAGATAGTTTTTGAACCAAGAGTGTTCGTGTGTTTGTGTTAATGAGAGATTATGTATATATAGTAGTTCATTAGGTAAAATAAGGCAAGAATCATAGTAGCATAGTAATTATGAAACCAATTACTAATCAGAAACAAATCAATGCAAGTACTCCTTTAATTAAGGGGGTAATCAACCAATGGTAATAGGCAAAAATGATTAAGGAAAGAAGTCAAATTGAGTATAAAGTATAAAATAGATAGTTAGGGGTAAGTACATAGGGGTTTAATTAAGGAAACAACTAATGAAGAATCAGTAAAGTACTCGATTTTCCAAATAAGGTAATAAAATAAAATAAAGTTGCAAAGTATGGAAATAACTGACAATCAGCACATAGTAAATCGGGGAATCTAGGATTTGAAATCACTGACTTAAGGGGAGTAACAAGTTAACTGGAGAATCGAGAGTTTACAGGGAAGTTTCCAAATCAGGCCAAGAAAATAGGAGTTCAGAGTCAATCAAAGAGAGAGTTTTAGCATATAAAAAGAGTGGAATAGGAGTAACCAAACACATCATGCAAAGAGGCAAGTATTGACCAGTCAAGATGAACACAAACATAAAGAGGCGATATAAGTTAGGCATAAGAAAACTCACTAGAACATATTCGAGGTAAGACAATCGCAGAAACTTAAACAATAATCGAGTAGTCATGCTAACACACAAAACCAAACAAAAAATCTTAGAAATTTAGGGCTTTCAATATAGGTGAGTTGAAAAAGCAGTAAAAGCATTGAATCAGTCGAGATATGCAAAGGATAGAAGTTAAAACACAAAGAATCGATTTAAACAAAGTGTATAAGAAGTTCCGAAAAACCCTAACTTTAGAAGGTGAAAACAACTGGAAATCGATGATTCTTGTAAAAGAGATTCAAGGACAATGTAAAACATCAAAAGAACAGACCCAAATCATTTAAAAATCGTACAGATCTAGGAGTTGTAAGCAAAAAGTTAGGGTTTCAGAAGAAACCCAAGTAGAGATGAAAGAACATGTTTTGAAACTCAAAGATCGTAACAAATACAATGTGATCTTGCTCGAAATCACACTAGAGTAACCAAGAACAACCCAAACAAAAAACCCTAGATACAAGTCGGTGTGTCCCGGGGCCCTTGAAGGCCTTATAGAAAATAAGCATGGCAATGGTGGAGCCATTGGAGGCATAGGGGTTGAAGGGTAGTCACCGGAGAGAATCGGAGAAGGAGGTCGGCGGGTGATCGGTGCTAGGGTTACGTTGAGTGGTTGAGAGATGAGAGAATTTGAGGGCGGCGGTGTGCAGAGAATGATTAGGGTTAGGGGTCTTAGGAACTAAAAAAGGAAAGGCTTAATACGGGTCGTTAATCTTTCGGATCAATGGCCATGATCTAATGGGTTTTGGGTCGGGTAAGTGTGTATAGGGTCTGGGTCGGGTAATTTAGTAGGAAATTGGGTTGGGGGTTGGGGTTCGATTTGGGCTACAATTGAAAGCCAATCTAGCTATATTTCAAATGGCTACTTTTCCCCAATTTAATTTATAATAAATAATAAATAGTTTTTTGAAAATAATTTTATGTACACTAATGATTTAAAATACATATTTATTATTTTAAAAATATAGGGACCAATTTTACGCATGTAACATGTAATTATACATTAAATGGGCTAATATTGCAATTATATGCAATTTAGTTTTAAAATACCAAATGCAATTATAAAAACTGCATAAAAATATAATAACCATATTTTGGCATAAATATAGAAATTAAATGACTAAATCATCATAACAATAATTTGGAAAATAATTATAGGGGATTTTATGAATAAAATAAAAGGAAATAAATCAATTTAGATTCCTTAAATTATGGAAAAATTTGTAAAAACCTTGTGCATGCTTATATATGCATCTATATGCTAATTTGAAAGTATTTATGCATATTTAAAATATATAGGGAAAAATTGATTATCAACACCACCTCCCCCACTCACTCAAGGATCTCAAAAGGCCCGATATAACTAGGGCTTAACTTTCATTTCTTTCCAAACCTCATTACACCCTTCATGGGCGATACCTGAAGCAACACTCTCTCTTCGATCATGAATGCCACATCGCGAACCCGACAGTTAGCATAACTCTTTTTTGATATTTAATTTTTTCCTGTATATTTTTAACATGCAAAATACTTTTAAAATAGCATGTATTTACATATATAAGTATGTCCCAATATTTTACTATTTTTCCTTAATTTTTTAAAAGATTTTTAAATCAATTATTTGCCCTATTTTATCCCCAAAATTATCATTTTGGATGATTCATTTATTGAATTCTTATATTTATATTAAACATAGCTAACATAATTTTTGCATATTTTTATAAAAACATTTAGCATTTTTAAAGCTAAATTGTATATAATTGCAATATTAGCCTATTTTAAGATTTAATTATGTTTATAATTATAAATTTGACTCCAATATTTTTTAATGTAATAATTATGTATTATTAATCATTTTAGCACTTTTAATCTATTTCCAAAAATTATTTTACTATTTTTATAAAACAAATAAGGGAAAATAGCTATTTAAATGTTAGCCCATTTGCATTTTAATTTTAGCCAGATTTGATACCTCATTTAAACCCAATCTCAAATTCAATTACCCAGCCCAAATCCTAAATCTACCCGACCCACGACCCTTTAAAATAACCCACCCGGGCCCTCCTTTTAACCCCACCCGTTGATCACTTAGATCAACGGCTCATAATTGCCCCTTCCTTTTTTAACCCGACCTAACCCCTAAACCTAATCATTTCCCTTCTGTAGCTTCCCTTGAATTCCCCCTTCTCCCAGTTCTCTCAAGCTCTTCAAACCCTAGCTGCCTCCCTCCGCTTCCACCCTAAAATCATCGGAATCCATGGCTTCCAAGGCCATTGAAGCCCTATACCGGCCTCATATAACTCCTACACGCCTAGTTACTATAGTTTCAAGGCCTGACACTGAAGAATCTTGGCCTAGACCTTGTTTGACTCGACTTCTATGGCCGTCTCCGACCTTGCTCCGGCCAGCCATGGTCATTCAAGCCTGATCTCGACTTCTCCGGCTCAGATCAGTGACTTTTCCAAGCCTTTCTCACTACCTGGGTTCTTTTGAAACCCTAACCCTTCGAGATATTTCCGATTCTTTTAGATCCGTTGTATATCGATGTTTTCTCTAAGTTTTAAAACATTTTTCTCAAAGTTATTTCAAAACTACACCTTCAAAACCTTCATCTTTTTCCGACTTAAGGTTTCGTTAAGTTATCCTTTAAAGTTTCTCTGATCTTTAGCATGTTCTACTATTTCTTATGTGTTCTTATACTGTATTTTCTTATGTTATTTCTTCTACTGCATTTCTTATGTGTTTCTTCTATTATGTTTCTTTATGTGTTCTTCTATTATGTTACTGTATTTCTTATGTTGTTTCTTCTACTTTGATTCTTATGTGTTTCTTCTACTGAAAGATGCATGTTAAAAGTATCAGTTTCTTTCTGATATTTCTGAAGTTATTTCGTTAATATTTTTGCCTTGATTACTTATCCTTTCATCTCTACACTTGATTGATGGAAAAAACCCCTTGAATTTGGGGTTTCATTCGAGTATTGAGACTATTCGCTATGTGATTTGCTTGGTCTTCATCTCTGAACTTGTTTGATTTCAAAACCCAAACTTCTTTGGACCTATTCGATTTTCTGAAGTTATTTAATCTACTGCTTGACTGAGTTTCGAAATCTTTGTTTCAACCTTTGCTTCTTTATAAGATTCTGATTTCCTACCAAACTCTTCTAAGGTCTTTCTACTAGACTCTCTGCATGCTATTTGATACTCTCCCTCTTCTTTGTCACTACGATGACTACCATATTCTTATAGTTCACTACTTACCGTTTTTGTGATTGCATGACGCTTTTTGTTTGTCCTAAATTCAGCCTCACATGCCTAATACTTGTGTACCCTTTATATATGCTGAACTTCCCCTCAAAATTGACTTTCAATTCTTGACTGATTTCAGACCTCCTTTGTGTAAGTCTGATTGATTCTTTCCTTGTTTGCTAATTTCCCTGTTACTTGGTTTGATTCGAAAACTTTCCTTTGCCTTTCTAACTTGGTTCACCTATGAACCAGTAATTTTGAATCCCTGACTCCTTAATTTACTATGTACCGATTGATTTTATTGTGGTACTTACCATATTTTTTTAACCGTGTATTTCGAAGATTCTTTCCTTAATTAAACTCATATGTATCTACCCCTAATTGCGTAATTTGCACAAGATGCTTACTCGATCTCTTTCCTTAAATGATTTCTGTTCATTACTGTTTAAGTTTGAACTCCTTAATTAAAGGAAGTTCTTCTACTAATTGATTTTAATTGGCACATGGTTATTTCTTGCCTTATTTTCAGCCTGTTTTCATGCTATAAATACATGACTCTTTCATTGACACAAAAACACATGAACACTCAAAGTTCTTCTGAACTTATACTCATACTTAAAGGTATTCTCTCTTATTACTTGTGGCCTGTTTGCAAGTCTTGCTGCCTGCTTCTTTCTCTATTTGCTTTCTTTGAACTGGTATGTTCTAATTAAGATTCAACATCACAACTATATGTTTATTAAACATCTTTTTCTTCCTAGCTGCCTACTTATGTGTTTAGTGCAGTACTTGTTTAGCATTTTCCTTCTGCCTGTTCTGCCTCTATTGTGTATCCTAAGTATGTTTGACACTGATGGTTGTTTGAGGCATGACAGCATTAATGTATTGCTGTCTATGACGCCAACTTGATCCCCTGGGATCATAAACTTCTGTTATCATTGTATGTTGTATATTCTAGTTGGTTTTAGGAGCATAATAGCATTCCCAATTGTTGTGCATGCCCAGAATCAATTAATGCCCAAGCACAAGAGCTCTCTGCAACAAGTCCCAACCCTTAAATCCCTTTTGTGTGAAGTTGTTAATTCTGTAACTATTTCCCAGCAACCCTTTCCCTTTTCCTTTACTTCCCTAGTTCTTCAAGATCTGTTCTGCACTTGCAATCTCTCTTGGTCTTAAAGTTCTGGCCCCCTCTTGTGAGCCTTGCCTTGGGGCCCATTGAGCTTCCTCTGAACTGGGACACTTGAGGGCTGGCCCTTCCACATTGCACTTGTCCCCATTCTGATAATACAATTTAGGTGTGAGCATTGCTCGGAGCCCCATTGAGGCTCTTAGGGAACTTTGACACACACAGATTAGAGAAAGGCTTTGGATCAGTGGTCTTTGAGTTGGTTTATCTCATATTTCAGACAAAAAGTCTGAATCAGGCTCTCCTTTGGTTGTAATTTTTTTTTTACTTTTTGTAATGTAATTTTTATTCATTCTGGTTTGTAATAAGTTGTAATAAACACTTGGGGATGGTTAGTGATAAAGGGTGGGTAACTATGTATGCAAAAGGGTAGATGCCATGTTTATAGGTATTTTGAATTCTGCATATTCAAATGCATATAGAAATCATGCCTATAGGTCATTCTAAATTATGCATCTCCAACCATCATATAGAAATCATGACTATAGTATTAATACATTCCTGCATATCCAATTTTCATATAGAAACCATGTCTATAGGTGTTCTGAATTCTGCATATTCAAAAAATGTATATAGAAATAATGCCTATATGTCCACTCTGAATTCTGCATATTCAACCTCATATAGAAAGCATGCATATAGGAATTTCTAATAGAATCTGATTCACATCGCTCAGTGTTAGATATAAAACCAGTAATAATAGATACTGTCATTTACAGAACTTATAATCAATTTGTTTAAATCTGGCCTCTCTCTTTTAATAAACTGATTCCCTCACTTAGAAAGTTTAACAAGTATGCATGCGAACAGTTTATTTCAAGCTTACTATTTTCTTAATTCAGTAGATATCATACCTATAGGACCCCATCTTAGCACTTAGGCAAGCCATAGGGTAATACTAAACTGAATTTGTTATATTAATTACAACCAGCAAGCAGGCATGAGTCGGGCTTCCTATCCGAATTATGTAATAAATCAGTCTGCCTCAACCTCTAAGCTCTCTCATGTTTAGTATTTAATCAGACCTTAACCAGTATGTGAAAGTCATGCTAATTATGTGATTTTCTATTTAAGAAGGTGTAATTGAGCCCCTGATTGTTTATATGCTTCCCCCTAAATGTGCAATATGTGTTTTTGTATGTCGCCTTAGATTTTTACCTTTTGTAACCTCACATAAGCCCAATATCCATCCCCTTTTAGGATTAGTAGTCCTAAGTACCTCCGGGACTGATAGAATTGGGACAGGTAATAGCATGCAGTAAGTAAGACCATTTCGTGCTTTAATACCTTGATGAGATGGGAAGGATAGATATAGATATGATGATCACGCGATAATGTCACGTGTAGCCCCTCATTGAGGAGTGATTTCCGGGCATTGTGTGGGGTGATCCATATTTTTAATAAACCTAGGACCCCCCCCCCTCCCTTTATTTCTTTACTTTTTTTAGCAATTTCAGCTCTTTCTTTTAAAGGTCAGCTTTTCTAATTGCTCTTTCCAACTTTGTTTATTTGTAAACCATTATGCGAAAATCCCCTCTTATTTGAAGCTTTATTTGTCTACGTGTTATTTGCACCTAAATTCACAATAATAGTCTGGCCGTAAACCACACTAGTGGATTTTGAAAGGTGCCTAACACCTTCCTCTTAGAATAATTTCAAGCCCTTACCCTATCTCTGGTTGCTCAAAGCAAAAAACCTTCTTGGTGTCCTAATACACCCTAATCATTAGGTAGCGACTCTTCAAATCAAACCCAATTCCCAAAAGGAATGAGTTGTCCTCCCAAATGTCATCAACCCGATTTCGCGAGAAAAAGGGGGCGCGACAGCATGGCGACTCTACTGGGGATTTGTTTTTAGGCTTTTACCATTTCAGACTTTTGTTGTGAATTTACGATTCCTTACGTGTAATTATTTGTTTATTTCTTTAAGCATTCAATTCCCTTTTGATTGCAAAACTGACTTGTCTCCTTTTTTTTCTTTTTTTTTAATGCTTTCCTTTACTACTGCTTTACATTATGAAATTGTTGTATTTACTGCTTTCTTAACATGTAAATACATGACTACATGCCTTTAACTGTTGCATAATCATGCTCAACATCATATTCCACTCTTGCCAAACAAAATCCTATAGTAACGCTTATAATGAGTGGTTGCGCTCTTCCGATATTATCATCCCCTGAATCCGAAAAAGGCATATTTGCGGTAAAACCAATCGATCAACGGTGTAGTCGAAGGTTTCGCGCCTTTCCCCCTTGAGTTGTCCGCTCAAGGGTAGCAGTCTAAAACCCCATGGAAACCTTACTCTGTTTAACTATGCACGCATCATGGTCAAAACCTAGCCGATTCAGTTATGTTGTCCGCATAATGACTCTTTAAGATAGCCTTGTCCAAAGTCCACTGGGTTTCCCTAGAACCCCAAACGGACATTGTCACGTTATATGCATTTATTTGGAGAACTAAATGCTTTTATGCCAATTGTTGATATTAAATAGTCGAGTCTAGTGAGGATGAGGTCCTAACCCTTTGTCTTGCAGAAATATGAGGCACGAAGTCCCCAGATTTGGCATGGTCACCAACATCCACCCCAAACTACTAAGCTGGTGGAAGGATTTTCACTCCAGTGATCAGACTCTTGTCCGGAAATATTTGGGGAACCTACCTTCTCTCCTGGAAATCCAACCCAACAACAAGATCATAGAAGTTGCTACTTTGTTCTGGGATTGCGAGAGGTCTGTGTTCTGTTTCGGGGATATTGAAATGACACCCTTACTAGAAGAAATAGGGGGATTGGCCGGTATAACATGGGAAACTCCGGGTTTGTTGATGCTTGAGAACTGCAAGAGCAGGGGTTTCCTCAAGATAATGGGTTCGAAGAAAAATCCTGAACTGACATGTCTGAAAGACTCCTATATCCCTTTTGATTATTTCTACGAAAGGTACGGTCACAGCAAATCCTACCGTACCTATCCTGACGAGTTTTCCATCACATCATTGGGGTATATTCACCAAAGAGTCTTTGTGTTCATGTTTTTCTTCCTGGGATTGATCGTGTTTCCAACAAAGAAGGCAAGAATCCACGCCAGACTAGCTATGGTAACTAAAACTCTAATGGAGGGAATTGACAGGCAACCATTCAGCCACGTGCCCATGATTATTGCAGAAATATACTGAGCCCTAGAAAAGTGTCAACAGGGAGCTAAACACTTCGAAGGCTGTAATTGCTACTTCAACTTTGGCTCGTGAAACATCTCCAAAAAGGTGAATACCGGCAAGAAATTCATCGAAGGGGTTGGGATGATCATATCGCTTTCCATCATCCAAAGCGAATGAATTACATGCCCAACATATTCGCCCAACCGGAGAATGCTAGAGAATGGGTCGAGCTCTTCAAAAATCTGACTGAGGACCAGGTACAATGGATGTTCGAGTGGTTTCTAACCGAGGAGTTCATCATCCGATCCAGAGGTGCACCGTTCCTAATACTAATCGGCTTAAGATGAATGTACCCTTACGTACCTCTCCAGATTATAAGACAAGCAGATAGGAAGCAGGTTATACCTAGGGTTGACAAAATGAGTCACTTCCGGGCGGACTTCCAGGATGATGATAGTCCTTACAAGTACCAGACTCAGCATATGTGGCACTGCAAGATTGTCCTGGGAAGGGATACCATCGAGCCGGATTGATACCACGCTAGTTGTGCTCCCTATTATTCAGGCTGGTTGGAGGATAAGAGCGATACTCTAGGTCATCCTGGGTTTATTCGAGGTCACAGGATTATAGATGAAAAAGCCGAAGCACAGGTCAAGTACAACCAACTACACAAGAGGATACGGGAATGCGAAAGCGAGCACCGTGAGATACAAGAAGCCAACCAAAAACTAATTGAAGAGTGGAAGGATATGGCTGTCAGCACCAACAAGCGACAGGGATATTTGGAGCGAGGTATAGTAGAGTTGGAAAAGAAATTTCTCAAGAGGGTCGAAGACTGTCGGAATGCTGAAGAAAATGAAGGCGGACATCTTGCCAGAGCCTATCTGCTGCTGGGACTGCGGGAGTTAGGGAAGTTGTTCGATGGAGCCAAGGACGCCAAATATGGGGAAGGTCCTTCTAGGGCCAAATAGATAGGAGTTTTCATTTTTTTCTTTATAAAATGTAATTAGGCCAATGGCCACTAGCAACTTTTATTTCCTGTTATTTAGTGTCGATTTGGGATCCGTCTACTTTTTATCAATGAAATGAGGCATTTAGCATTCCAAGTTCTCCAAATCAACTTGTCGTTAGGCCTACCTCGGGCATAAAGAGGTCCCCAAATTAGGACACGTCTTACATTCCTACACTGTATGTTTAAACATTGCAACATTTTTTTTAATCCTCACTAACTTATTTACCTTTTTGTTTTATTTTTTGTTTGTTATTCCCCTCCCCGAAGGTTAGTTCGTGCACTCTGGAATCATCATCTTATTTTACAAGGCCCTTCCATAAAACCTGTGAGTAGGGGAGCATACATCAACAATTGGACCATCAGAACCACTAGAACCGAGCGAGACTTAGGGTAGCAAGGCTGAACAAGCACCATGCACTATCTTTTATTTTGCTAGTTAATCTTTCCTTTTGCATTTTAAATTTTCGCAATAAGATCTTCAATGTTCAAAACAGTTATGGAATTTATCAAAGCATTTCGATTTTCTTTATAAATCAACACTCTTATTACTTTTCTCTCATTACTTTACTTATACAGCATTACTATTACTTATCTTGATGAACCAATGATTGTGACATGCAATGAGACAACGCAACATACAGACTTAGATTCAGAGGAAAATGACATACCTGAAGAGATTGTTAAGGAAAGTGAGAACTTTGAGAACAGACCTAAGTCCAACATGGACGAGACTGAAATTGTTAATCTGTGGGATGAGGAGAATGTCAAGGAAATATGAATCAGCATCCACTTATAGCCATCAGAAAAGAAGGAATACGCAGATTCTCTAAGAGAATATGAGGACATATTCGCCTGGTCGTAAGATGACATAACGGGCTTGAGCACGTCTATTGTGGCCCAGAAATTGCCAACTGATTTGACATGTCCGCCGGTAAAGCAGAAGCTCAGAAATTTAACCTGATATGATCTTGAAAATCAAGGAAGAAGTCACCAAGTAGGTCAAAGCTAAAGTTCTCAAGGTAGTTGAGTACCCGACATGGTTAGCCAACATTGTGCCACTACCAAAGAAGGATGAGAAGGTTAGAGTTTGTGTCGACTACCGGGATCTCAATCGGGCCAGTCCAAAAGACGACTTCCCTTTACCAAACATACACATCCTGATTGACAATTGTCTCAAGCATGAGTTGCAATAATTTGTGGTTTGTTTTGTCGGTAATCATCAGATCTGGATGGATGAGGAAGATGCTGAGAAAATGGCTTTCATTACACCGTGGGGAATGTACTGCTACAAGATGATGTCGCTTGGATAAAAGAATGTAGGGGCCACATACATGAGGGCTATGACTACCATTTTTCATTATATGATACACAAGGAGATCGAGGTGTACGTAGATGATGTTATCATTAAGTCCAAAAATGCCACTGATCACATGGAAGATTTGAGGAAGTTTTTCAACAGATTGTGAAGATACAATCTAAAGTTGAATCCCGCAAAGTGTTCATTTGGGGTACCTGCTGGAAAATTACTTGGGTTTATTGTGAGTCACCGGGGAATAGAATTGGATCCATCAAAGGTCAAGGCTATTCAGGAACTTCCACCGCCAAAGAACAAGAAGGATGTGATGAGTTTCTTGGGAAGGCTTAACAATATCAACCGGTTCATAACACAATCTACTGTCATCTGTGAGACGATCTTCAAGATGTTGAAGAAGGATGCTGCCACCAAGTGGACTAATGAATGCCAGAAAGCTTTCGACAGGATTAAGAATACCTGTGAACACCGCCAGTCTTAGTCCCGCCTGAGCCTGGTAGACCTTTTCTACTCTATATCACAGTTTTAGATGGTGCCTTCGGTTACGTCCTGGGGCAACATGACGAGACAAGGAGAAAGGAATAGGCCATTTACTATCTCAATAAGAAGTTCACTCCGTACGAAGCCCGGTATTCCCTGTTAGAACGCACCTGTTATGCTTTGACTTGGGTAGCCCAGAAGCTGAGACATTACTTCTGTGCCTATACTACATATCTCATATCAAGGATGGATCCTTTAAAATACATCTTTCAGAAGCCCATTCCCACTGGCAAGCTGGCCAAGTGGCAAATCCTGTTGAGTGAATTCGAAATTGTCTACGTAACTCAGAAGAAAATCAAGGGACAGGCACTAGCAGATCACATTGCTGAAAACCCCGTGGATGGAGAATACAAACCCTTAAAGACGTATTTTCCTAATGAAGAGGTAGCATTCATAGGACAAGACATTGTGGAATCCTTTGATGGCTAGAGAATGTTTTTCGATGGAACAGCAAATTTCAAAGGAGTTGGCATAGGAGCAGTCCTAGTATTAGAAACTGGTCAACATTATCCGGTGTCAGCTAAGCTCAGGTTCCCATGCACCAACAACATGGATGAGTACGTATCCTGCATCTTAGGGCTCAATATGGCTATTGACATGGGCATACAAGAGCTGCTAGTAGTCGGGGATTCAGACCTACTCATACATCATGTCCAAGAAGAATCAGCAACCAAGAACTCTAAGATTCTCTCGTATCTGCATCACGTACAGGAACTGAGAAAGAGGTTCACAAAGATGGAATTCTAGCACGTTCCCAGAATCCAGAATGAGTTCGCCGATGCATTGGCTACCCTGTCATCCATGATACAACATCCAGATAAAAACGTCATTGATCCTATTCCAGTAAAGATCCATGATTAGCCAGCTTATTGTGCCCACATTGAAGAAGAAGTAGATGGAAAGCCTTGGTTTCATGATATCAAGGAGTATTTAGCCAATGGAGAATACCCAGAGCTTGCCAATCATACTCAAAAGCGCACACTTCGAAGGTTGTCTAACCATTTCTTTCATAGCGGAGGAATCTTGTATAGGAGGACTCCGGATTTGGGATTATTAAGGTGTGTCAACGCAAAGGAGGCATCTACGCTGCTAGAAGAAATCCATGCTGGGACCTGCAGTCCACATATAAATGGTTTGTCTTAGCCAAGAAGATAATCCGGGCTGGTTACTTTTAGATGACTAATGAAGCGGACTGCATCCAGTATGTCTGGAAGTGCCACCGTATTCAGATACAAGCAGACATGATAAAGGTACCTCCAAACGAGCTTAATGCAACAAGCTCACCATGGTCGTTCGCCGCTTGGGGAATGGATGTTATTAGACTAATCGAGCCAGCCGCTTCCAACGGGCACAGGTTCATCCTAGTAGCAATCAAATATTTCACCAAATGGGTCGAGGCAGCATCTTACAGAGCAGTGACTAAGAAAGTCATGGCAGACTTTGTCCGCAACCATATCGTTTATTGCTTCGGGATTCCAGAATCAATCATTACTGATAATGGCTTCAACCTCAACAGTGACTTAATGAAAGCTGTGTGAAACCTTCAATATCGAACACAAGAATTCTACGGCCTACAGGCCTCAGATGAATGGAGTTGTAGAAGCCGCCAACAAAAACATCAAGAAGATATTGAGAAAAATGATAGAGAAGCATAAACAATGGCACGAAAAGCTATCATTTGCTCTATTGGTATATTGCACCACTGTCCGCACATCAACTGGGGCAACCCCTACATGCTAGTTTATGGTACAGAAGCCATCATTCCCACAGGAATAGAAATTCCTTCATTAAGAATCATACAGGAAGCTGAGCTCGACGATACTGGATGGGTGAAGATTCGATACGAGCAGCTAGCTCTTATAGATGGAAAAACAATGAACACAATTTTCCATGGTTAGCTTTATCAGAATAGAATGTCCAGAGCCTTCAACAAGAGAGTCAAGCCGAGACAGTTTACACCGGGGCAGCTGGTGTTAAAGAAAATTTTCCCGCATCAAGATGAAGCCAAAGGAAAATTCTCTTCCAACTGGCAAGGTCCATACATGGTTCACCGAGTTTTGACAGGAGGAGCCCTTATACTTGCATAAATGGATGGAGAAGTTTGGCCAAAACTAATCAATTCAGATGGAGTCAAGTGCTACTATGTGTGATATTATGCTTTCCTATATGATGTAATTTGAACTACATCTGTCCTGATTCCTGTTTAAGAGGGGATACATAGGCAGCCTTATGGGTTCGGTCACGGTTCAATAAAATTTTTATTTTCCCCCGCAATTGGAAACTGGGGCAGAATTTTGAGGAGGACCCTTAAAATTCTGAAGTAATTTTAGCCAATCATCGCAAGCAACCGTCAGAAGCATCAACCCATCAAACTGGGGCAGAATTTTGAGGAGGACCCTCAAAATTCCGTAACAAGAGAAGTTGTAATGTATTGAGCCACGTCACAGTCGTCGGTTCATCTAAAAGCTTTTTCTTAAATATATACTTATATCATATTATGCAAATTCATGCATGTTTATTATCGAAATAGCTTTGTTCAGCAATGCTACCCCAATGATACATACCGTATCACCGAATCAAGTCCGAACAAGTTGAGCAAGGCCAGTAGGGATACAAACTAACCGCCCCTCTACAAAACTCACGATTTTTCTTCGGATGCAGGCACTTGGATTGCGAAAGCATCTGAAATACTATACAAGACAAACATTGATCATGAATGCAACTCTCAGAATTGTTGCACTTACTGGTATTTGATATCTAAGCACGCGGGTGATATCCCCTATAGCATAATGTCCCCAGCAATCACGACATCGCAACCTGCTATCAGCTAAGAAATTCTATTACAATTTGCCATTTTATTTTTATTTCTACATTACATAAGGCTACCGTTCTGCCTTCTGAGACTAAATAATGTCTCCATCTGCATTTTCTGCATTGCATAAGGCTACCATTCTGCCTTTCGAGACTAAACACTGTCTCCATCTGCATTTTCTACATTGCACAAGGCTACCATTCTGCCTTCCAAGACTAAACATTGTCTCTTTCTGCATTGCACAAGGCTACCATTCTGCCTTCTAAGACTAAACACTGTCTCCATCTACATTTTATGCATTGCATAAGGCTACCACTCTACCTTCTAAGACTAAATATTGTCTCCATCTGCATTTGTATGGCTGAAAGATCACCACTTTATTTACACTTGCATGGCTAAAAGATTGCCGCTTTATTTTACATTCTGCATGGCTGAAATATTGACGCTTTATTTTACATTCTGCATGGCTGAAAGACCGCCACCTCATTTACATTCTTCATGGTTGAAAGATTGCCACCATATTTACATCTGCATGGCTGAAAGATCGCCATTTTATTTACGATTGCATGGCTGAAAGATCGCCACCTATTGCATCTCATGGGCTGAAAGATTTCCAAATACTGCATTTCATAGGCTGAAAGACCCCCAAATTGTCCAAAGGTGTCATTGTTCGGAGGCACCATTTGCATAGCCCGAGAACAACATGACATGGCCTGAGGACTCCTTTAATCTTTTGCATATCATTATTCAAAGGCATCATGGTTCGGAGGCATCATTCTCATATCTCGAGCATCATTTCATGGCCTGAGAATCCATTATTATACGCTTCATGGCCCAGGACATCATGGTCTAAAGACGTCATCCTCACCGTCCAAGATAACATTCATGGTCCGACGGGAATTTGCATCACGTTTAAATTTACGCACGATATACGTTTGTGTTACTTATTTACAAGCAAACTGGCGAGCAATGGCCCTCTTGGCAGGAGCGATCCCGCTCCAGTTATCACAGCACTATCTGACTTCAACCATCCACCCCGTCCTAGATATTGCGTCTGTTCTTGAAAGTCTCCATCGGCATACTCCGCCAGTGGATCCTGAACTACATATGGCATGATTCCTATAATACCAGGGATATATAGGTAGCTCAGAAGCCAAAGCATGACCAAACCTCTTCGAACCATTTCGTTCGGTCAAAATTGGCCATCATGTCTTTACCCGACAACTCTTCCATCCTTTCCGGGTAAAGAGGGGCTGTTGTTGATATCCAGTTTTTCCCTGTATATTTTTAACATGCAAAATACTTTCAAAATAGCATTTATATGCATGTATAAGTATGTCCCAATGTTTTACTATTTTTCCTTAATTTCTTTAAAAAAATTTAAATTAATTGTTTGCCCTATTTTATCCCCAGAATTATCATTTTGGATGATTTATTTATTGTATTCTCATATTTATATTAAAATATAGCTAAAATAATTTTTGAATATTTTTATAAATTTATTTCGCATTTTTAAAGCTAAATTATATATAATTATAATATTAGCCTATTTTAAGATTTAATTATGTTTATAATTATAAATTTGACTCTAGTAATTTTTTTAATGTAATAATTATGTATTATTAATTATTTTAGTACTATTAATCTATTTTCAGAAATTATTTTACCATTTTTATAAAACAAATAAAGGAAAAATACTTATTTAAATGTTAGCCCATTTGTATTTCAAATTTAGCCAGATTTGACACCCTATTTAAACCCAATCTCAAATCCAATCACCCAACCCAAATACTAAATCTACCCGACCCACGACCCTTTAAAATAACCCGCCCGGAACCCCCTCTTTTAATCCCACCTGTTGATCACTTAGATCAATGGCTCATAATTGCCCCTTCCTTTTTTAACCCGACCTAACCCCTAAATCTAATCATTTCCCTTTTTTAGCCGCCCTTGAATTCCCCCTTCTCCCAGTTCTCTCAAGCTCCACTCAAACCCCAGCCGCATCCCTCCGTTTCCACCCTAAAATCACCGGAATCCATAGCTTCCAAGGCCATTGAAGTCCTACATCGGCCTCATATAATTCCTACACGCCTGGTTACTATAGTTTCAAGGCCTGAACATGAAGAATCTTAGCCCAGATCTTGTTTGACTCGAGTTCTATAGCCGTCTCCGACCTTTCTCCGGCCAGCCATGGTCATTCGAGCTTGATTTCGACTTCTCCGGATCAGATCAGTGACTTTTCCAAGCCTTTCTCACTACCGGGGTTCTTCTGAAACCCTAACCCTTCGAGGTTTTTCCAATTCTTTTAGATTCGTTGTATATCGGTATTTTCTCTAAGTTTTTAAACATTTTTCTCAAAATTCTTTCAAAACTACACCTTCAGAACCTTTATCTTTTTCCGACTTAGGGTTTCGTTAAATTATCCTTTAAAGTTTCTCAGATCTTTAGCATGTTCTACTATTTCTTATGTGTTCTTATACTATATTTTCTTGTGTTATTTCTTCTACTGCATTTCTTATGTGTTTCTTCTATTATGTTTCTTTATGTGTTCTTGTATTATGTTACTGTATTTCTTATGTTGTTTCTTCTACTTTGATTCTTATATATTTCTTCTACTGAAAAATGCATGTTAAAAGTCTCAATTTCTTTTCGAGATTTCTGAAGTTATTTCATCAATATTTTTGCCTTGATTACTTGTCTTTTCATTTCTACACTCGACTGATGGAAAAAAACCTAAAATTTGGGGTTTCATTCGATTATTGAGACTAATCGCTATGTGATTTGCTTGTTCTTCATCTCTGAACTTGTTTGATTTCAAAACCTTAACTTCTTTGGACCTATTCAATTTTCTGAAGTTATTTCATCTACTGCTCGACTGAGTTTTGAAATCTTTGTTTCAACCTTTGTTTCTTTATAAGATTCTGATTTCCTGCCAAACTCTTCTAAGATCTTTCTACTATACCCTCTGCATGTTATTTGATACTCTCCCTTTTCTTTGTCACTAAGATGACTACCATGTTCTTATAGTTCACTACTTACTGGTTCTTGTGATTGCATGACGCTTTTTCTTTGTCCTAAATTCAGCCTCGCATGCCTAATACTTGTGTACCCTTTATATATGTTGAACTTCCCTTCTAAAATGACTTTCAATTCTTGACTAATTTCAGACCTCCTTTGTGTAAGTCTTATTGATTCTTTCCTTATTTGTTAATTTTCCTGTTGCTTGGTTTGATTCGAAAACTTTCCTTAGACTTTATGACTTGGTTCACCCATGATTTCTACTCCTTGATTTACTATGTACTGATTGATTTTATTGTGTTACTAACCTTATTTGTTTAACTATGTATTTCAAAGATTCTTCCCTTAATTAAACTCCGATGTATCTACCCCTAATTACATGTTTTGCACAAGATGCTTACTCGATCTCTTTCCTTAAATGATTTCTGTTCATTAGCGTTTAAGTTTGAACTCCTTAATTAAAGAAAGTTCTTCTATTGATTAATTTTAATTGGCACATGGTTGTTTTCTTGCCTGTTTTTCAGCCTGTTTTTCACACTAAAAATATATGACTCTTTCATTGACACAAAAACACACGAACACTCATAGTTATTCTGAACTTATACTCATACTTAAAGGTATTCTCTCTTATTACTTGTGGACTGTTTGCAAGTCCTGCTGCCTGCTTCTTTCTCTATTTGCTTTCTTTGAACTGGTATGTTCTAATTAAGATTCAGCATCACTACTATGTGTTTATTTAACACATTTTTCCTCCTGGCTTCCTACTTATGTGTTTAGTTCAGTACTTGTTTAGCATTTTCCTTCTGCCTGTTCTACCTATATTGTGTATCCTAAGAATGTTTGACGCTGATGGTTGTTTGAGGCATGACAGCATTAAAGTATGGCTGTCTATGACTCCAACTTGATCCCCTGCGATCATAACCTCATGTTATTATTGTATGTTGTATATTCTAGTTGGTTTTAGGAGCATAACAGCATTCCCTATTGATGTGCATGCCCAGAATCAATTAATACCCAAGCACAAAGGCTCTTTGCAACCAGCCCCAACCCCTAAATCCCTTTTGTGTGGAGTTGTTAATTCTATAACTATTTCCCAGCACCCCTTTCCCATTTCCTTTACTTCCCTAGTTCTTCAAGATCTGTTCTGCACTTGCACTCTCTCTTAGTCTTTAAGTTCTGCCCCCCTCTTGTGAGCCTTGCCTTGGACCCATTGAGCTCCCTCTGAACTGGGACACTTGAGGGTTGGCCCTTTCACACTGCACTTGTTCCTATTCTGATAATACAATTTGGGTGTGAGCATTGCCCGGAGTCCCATTGAGGCTCTTAGGGAACTTTGACACAGTCAGATTGGAGAAAGGCTTTGGATCAGTGGTCTTTGAGTTGGTTTATCTCATATTTCAGGCAGGAAGTCTGAATCAGGCTCTCCTTTGGTTGTAATTTTTTTTTAATTTTTTTAATGTAAATTTTATTCATTCTGGTTTGTAATAAGTTGTAATAAACACTTGGGGATGGTTAGTTAAAAACGGTGGGTAACAATGTATGCAAAAGGTTAGATGTCATGTCTATAGGTATTTCGAATTCTCCATATTCAAATGCATATAGAAATCATGCCTATAGGTCTTTCTGAATTCTGCATCTCCAACCTTCATATAGAAATCATGACTATAGGATTACTACATTCCTGCATATCCAATTTTCATATAGAAACCATGTCTATAGGTGTTCTGAATTCTGCATATTCAAAAAATGCGTATAGAAATAATGCCTATAGGTCCACTCTGAATTCTGCATATTCAACCTCATATAGAAATTATGCCTATATGATTGTTCAATTCTACATGTAGAATTACATCTAGATACCATGCTCATAGGTCTTAAATAAATTCTGCAATCTAGATACCATGTTTATAGGTTTAAAACCAGTCTTACGCATTTAGATACTATGTCTATAAGGCTTCTATATTTTTTTTACCATGTCTACAAAGGTTTAAAATCAGCAACGCATAGAAAGCATGCCTATAGGAATTTCTAATCGAATCTGATTCACATCGCTCAGTGTTAGATATAAAACCAGTAATAATAGATATTGTCAGTTGCAGAACTTATAATCAATTCGTTTAAATCTGGCCTCTCTCTTTTAATAAACGGATTCCCTTACTTAGCAAGTTTAACAAGTATGCATGTGAACAGTTTATTTCAAGCTTTACTATTTTCTGAATTCAGTAGATATCATGCCTATAGGACCCTGTCTTAGCACTTAGGCAAGCCATAAGCTAATACTAAACTGAATTTGTTCTATTAATTACAACCAGCAGGCAGGCCTGAGTCGGGCTTCCTATCTAAATTATGTAATAAATCAGTCTGCCTCAACCTTTAAGCTCTCTCATGTTTATTATTTAATCAGACCTTAACCAGTATGTGAAAGTAAAGCTAATTATGTGCTTTTCTATTCAAGAATGTGTAATTGAGCCCCTGTTTGTTTATATGCTTCCCCTTAAATGTGCAATATGTGTTTTTATATGTCACCTTAGATTTTTACCTTTTGAAACCTCAAATAAGCCATATATCCCTCCCCTTTTAGGATTAGTAGTCCTAAGTACCTCCGGGACTGATAAAATTGGGACGGGTAATAGCATGCAGTAAGTAATCGAGACCATTCCGCGCTTTAGTACCTTGACGGGGTGGGAAGGGTAGATAATGTCACGTGTAGCCCCTCATTGAGGATTAATTACCGTGCATTGTATGGGGTGATCCATATTTTTAATAAATCTAGGATCCCCCCTCCCTTTATTTCTTTACTTCTTTTAGCAATTTCAGCTCTTTCTTTTAAAGGTCAGCTTTTCTAATTGCTCTTTCAAACTTTGTTTATTTGTAAACCATTATGAGAAAATCCCTTCTTATTTGAAGCTTTATTTGTCTACATGTTATTTTCACCTAAATTTACAATAATAGTCTGGCCGAAAACCACACTAGTGGATTCTGAGGGTGCCTAACACCTTCCCCTTAAAATAATTTCAAGCCCTTACCCTATCTCTGGTTGCTCAAAGCAAACAACCTTCTTGGTGCCCTAATGCACCCTAATCATTAGGTGGCGACTCTTCAAATCAAACCCAATGCCCAAAAGGAATGAGTTGTCCTCCAAAATGTCGTAAACCCGATTTTGCGAGAAAAAGGGGCGCGACACTCTTTTGCCTGGACTGAGCTGTGTGAAGTCTATTTTGAATGATCTTAACCATATCCAAGGCTTCCTATACCAAATTTTTACCTAATAATCGAGCCTCCCCCGGCTCAAACCATCCAATCGACGATCGATACCGTCTACCATATAATGCCTCATAGGGAGCAATCTAGATGCTCGACTGATAGCTGTTATTGTAGACAAACTCCGCTAATGGCAAGAACTTATCCTAAGAACCTCCAAAGTCAATAACACAGGCACGGAGCATATCTTCTAAGATCTGAATAGTACGCTTGGACTGTCAATCTGTTTGAGGATGAAACGCTATGATCAACTCAACCCGCATACCTAACTCACGTTGTACGGCCCTCTAGAAGTGCGAGGTAAATTGTGTACCTTGATTAGAAATGATATACACGGGCACACTGTGAAGATGAATGATCTCAAGAATATAAATCTCTGCTAACCACTCCGAGGAATAGGAAACTGCCACAGGAATGAAATATGTTGACTTTGTTAGTCTATCCACAATAACCCAAACTGCATCGAACTTCCTCTAAGTTTGTGCGAGTCCAACAACGAAATCCATAGTGATACGTTCCCACTTCCACTTAGGAATCTCTGTCTTCTGAAACAAATCATCAGGTCTCTAATGCTTGTACTTTACTTGTTGATAATTTAGACATCGAGCAACATATGCAATAATATCCATCTTCATCCTTATCCACCAATAGTATTGCCACAAGTCCTGATACATCTTGGCGGCGCCCAGATGAATAGAATACCGGGACTTGTGAGCCTCCTCTAGAATCAACTCGCAAAGTTCATCCATATTAGGCACATGCATCATCAAAACCCCATCATCTCCAATCGTAACCTGCTTGGCATCATCGTGCCGCACTTTGTCCCTAAGGACAAGCAAATAAGGGTCATCATACTGCCACTCCCTGATACGCTCAAAAAAGGAAGACCGAGAGATTGTGCAAGCTAAAACACGACTGGGCTCAGAAACATCCAACCTCAAAAACTAATTGGCTAAGGCCTGAACGTATAATAGAAGTGGTCTCTCACCGACTCGAATGTACGCAAGGCTATCATAGTAGTTGACTTCCTACTCAAAGCATCAGCCACCATATTGGCCTTTCCGAGATGATACAAGATGGTGATATCATAGTCTTTTAATAGCTCCAACCACCTTCACTTCCTCAAATTGAGCTCATTTTGGTTGAACAAATACTGCAAACTCTTATAATCTGTGAATACCTCACACGACACATCATATAGATAGTTCCTCCAAATCTTTAACGCATGAAAAATGGTTGCAAGGTCCAAGTCATGAATAGGATAATTCTTCTCGTGAACCTTTAGTTGTCGTAAAACATATGCAATAACTTTGCCACCCTACATCAATACTGCACCAAGTCCAATACAAGATGCATCACAATATACTGTATAGGGCCCTGAACCTGTAGGAAACACCAACACTGGCGCCGGAGTTGAATCTGTCTTGAGCTTCTGAAAGATCACTTCACACTCGTCTGACCATCTGAACGGGGCACACTTCTAAGTCAACCTGGTCAACAACGCTGTTATAGATGAAAACCCCTCCACTAACTGATGATAATAACCCGCCAAACCAAGAAACTACGGATCTCCGTGGCTGACTAGGCCAATTCTGAACGGCCTTAATCTTCTTAGAATCCTCCTGAATACTCTCTACTAATACAATGTGACCCAAGAAAGAAACTGAACTCAACCAAAACTCGCATTTTGAAAACTTAGCATATAACTAGTTTTCTCTTAGAGTCTGAAGTACGATCTAAAGATGCTTCTCGTGCGCCTCTTGGCTGTGGGAGTAGATCAAGATATCATCAATAAACACAATCACAAAGGAATCCAGGTAGAGCTTGAACACCTGGTTCATCAAATCTATAAATGTTGTTGGGGCATTTGTCAAGCCAAATGGCATCACCAGTAACTCATAATGCCCATATCGAGTTTGAAAAGTTGTGTTAGGGACATCAGATGCCCTAATCCTTAACTGATGGTAGCCAGACCTCAAGTTGATCTTTGAAAACACCTTGGCAGTCTGAAGCTGATCAAATAAATCATCAATCCTCGATAATGGATATTTGTTCTTGATGGTGACTTTGTTCACCTACCGATAATCTATGCACATCCTCATCGATCTATCCTTCTTCTACACAAACAACACGGGCACACCCCAAGGTAATACACTGGGTGTAATAAATCCCTTATCAAGTGAATCTTGTAACTGCTCCTTCAACTCTTTCAACTCTGGCGGGGCCATACGTTATGGTAGAGTAGAAATGGGCTGAGTGTCCAGAACCAAATCAATATAAACGTCAATATCCCTGCCAGGTGGGATTCTCGGTAGGTCTGCATGAAATACCTCTGGAAACTCCCGAACAACTGCTACATAATCCATGGAAGGAACCACCATAACAGAATCACGAATATAAGCCAAATAAGCCAAACTTCCCTTCTCGATGAGCCTTCATATGAGATATAACCCTGCTGGTGCCTGGTAGAATGACCAGGAGTCCCTCTCCACTCTAATTAAGGCAACCCCGGTAAGGCTAAGGTCATCGTCTTGGTGTGATATTCCAATATAACATGATAAGGTGACAGCCAATCCATCCCAAAAATGACATCAAAATTGACCATATCGAGAAGTAGGAGATCTACGCTAGTCTCAAAACCCCCCAATAATAACCATACACGAGCGATAGACACGGTCTACAATAATAGAATCCCGTACCGATATGGATACATACACGGGATCACTCAAAGAATCACGAGGCATAACCAAATATGAAGCAAAGTAATATCATATATAGGAGTATGTAGACCCTGGATCAAATAGAACTAAAGCATCTCTACTGCAAACTGAAACAGTACTTATGATAACAGTATAAGATAACTCAGCCTCAGGCCTGGCTGGGGAAGCATAACATCGGGATTAGGGCCCACCACTCTGAACCATATCTCTGGGACAGCCTCCTGTTGGCAGGCCTCCCCTCTAGCGGCATGGCATCCACCTCTAACGACCTGACCTCCACCTCTAGCAGCCTGACCTCTACCACTAGCTCCCTGACCCCTACCTCTAGCTAGTTGAGCGGGCGGTGGCAGCCCCGATGCTAGAATCATGGCATGAGAACCCTGCTGCTATGGGGGAATGCCCAGTAATCTCGAACATCTCCTCTGGATATGCCCATAATTACCACACTCGAAACATTCATCTTGATATTGTGGCTGTGGAAACTGAGACTGACCCAGACGAGCCAACTGATCGCGATAATAACTCTGAAGAGGAGGTGCTCTGATAGGAGCTGATGGTGCATTATAAGTTGGCTGCACCGAAGAAGGTACATAGGGACCATGACTCTCTGAATCTCCATGGGATGCCTAAAGTGCTGAATGAAATGGCCTGGGAGGATGGACCCTACCAAAAGTACCTTGACCTCTATATAAGGCCCCATTGAATCCACCGGAGTGACGCGGCCTCTTTTCAAACCCTTGAACACTCCCCTGAGCTAGAAACTTCTCAACTCATCTGGCAACATTGGTTGCATCCTAGAAAGAAATATCACACCTAATCTCATTATCCTTCTGCAATCTGATAGGCTGAGAAAGTCCCTCAATAACACTCCTCACCCTCTCTCTCTCGGTAGGAAGTGTAAGAAGAGCATAATGGGCCAAATCAATAAAGTGGGTCTCGTATTGAGCGATGGTCATACTTGCCTTCTGGAGACACTCGGACTACCTGCGATTGTCCTCTATCAAAGTAATAGGAAGGAACTTCACAAGAAATATCTGAGAGAACTGGTCCTAAGTTAAACCAGGAGACCCAGCTGGTCTAGTCAACACAAAGTCATTCCACCATCTCTTGGCGGACCCTATCATTTGGAATGCAGCAAAATCGACCCCATAGATCTCCACTATCCCCATGTTCTACAGCACCTCATGGCAGCATTTAAGATAATCTTGTGGGTCCTCAGAAGCTTCCCCATTGTAATGAACTGGAAATATCTTGGTGAACTTGTCCAACCTCAACAAAGCCTCTTAAGACATAGATGATTTGTCACCGGTCTGTGCTGCAACACCCGGCGGAACTGCCCCAACTGGCTGAGCTACTGGAGTCTAAAACTGGGGAGCCATTTGCTCTGGAGTGTGAGTAGTGGGAGTTTGAGCTCTTCCCCTAGCGCGAGAGACAGCTGGTGCTGCAGGAAATGTGCCGGTTTGAGCAACACTCTTCTTAAGGCCTACTAGATGCACCAAAGTATCCTGAAGCACTAGGGTGGATATGAACCCCTCTAGAACCTAAGTTGGTCTAATAGGAACAGTCTGGGCTGGAAGCTCATCGCCAAACTCCACCTGATGCTCCGTTTTTGTTACTATTGCTCGCGCTCTGGGATGAGCACTGCCCCTGCCTCTACCCCTCGTAAGAGCTGCCACTAGGGGCTCTGGCTACTGCTCAGCTAATATGTGTTCTCTCTATCTGTGATGTAACAAGAGTAGAGAGTTCAATTAGCATTAAGAGGTCAAATCTTACGATAAAATAGAAATGAAATTGTTCCTAAACTCTGTAGCCTCTAGGGATAAGCACAGACGTCTCCGTACAGATCCCTCAGACTCTACTAAGCTTGTTCGTGAATTTTGAGACCTAGGTAACCTAGTGCTCTGATACCAGCTTGTCACAACTCAAAAATCCCGCCATCGAGACCGTGATGGTGCCTAATATCACACTTTCTAGGCATGCCAACGTTAGAGTTTTAATTAGCCAAATCATTTATGTTTTGATGATAAACAACAAGCAAGCTAAAACAAGTAAAATTAATTGTGGAAGTAAGTACATTACATTTCACCCTTATTCCTCCTCAATATATCATCCTTATTTCTTCTGTTGTGGCGCGCAACCCGATCCCATCGTATCAGCATCAATTACTCAATAAGTATAGAAATTTCACAATTTAACTCATACTCTTCACAATATTTAAACCTCAAACCAAAGAAAACGGAAAGCTTGTACATTATGAAACTTCACACAAATAATACTACTCAGTGAAACCAATCCAAAATATACCATAAAACATCGATAAACCAGCTTAAGCCAATAATATGAGACAGTAAAACTACGGGGTAGTTAATACCTTCAATAATAAAAAATAATGTCTTAAAAATAGCAATTAAGCATGGAAATACTAGTACAACATGTAGCTGTTAAGGCAGGAAAAGACAACATGAGAAGAACGGGAATAAAATAGGCAAAACATAAAAATTGGATGTGCATAGGTATTCGTCACCTCACCTATACGCCATACAAATGGATTTTCACATAGCAATTAAGTCAAGGGTTCCTAATCCCTCGAGTCAAAGTTAGACACAATACTTACCTTAATCCATAAGCCACTCACTGCTCAATTACCGCTTTTTCTCTAGTTTTCACCTCCAAACCACCCGTATCTAGTAATACTTAACTCAATAACGTCAAATATTACTAAAGAAATCAATTAATACACATAAATTTAGGTTTCCCAAAGTTTTCCCCAAAAAGTCAAAAATCGACCTCGGGCCCGCTGGGTCATAACTCGAGGTTCGGACCAAAATTCATTCACCCTTTCACCCCCGAGCTCGGATATGTAATTAGTTTTGAAATCCAACCCAATTTGAGGTCGAAATCTCAATTTTCCAAAAAATCCCTAATTCTATCCAAACACCCAATTCTACCATGAAAATCCTAGATTTTTGGTTGAAATTCATGAAATGTGATGAGAAATTGAAAGAAAGTGGGTTAACAACACTTACGAAAGTTTTGGGAAAGTATTGGTCTTGGGAGAATTGTCTCTACGGTTCTAGGATTTGAAAAATGTGGAGAATGGGAGAAAATCACGTCAAACTTAAGTTTTGATCAGTTGCAGGTGTCGCATTTCCGACCTAGAATTCGCAAATGCGAAGAACCTATCGCAAATGCGAAGGTTTCACATTCTTGTCTTTATCGCATTTGCGACAAATAGTTTGCAAATGCGAACTCTAATCCTTTCGCAAATTCAACCAATTGATCACATTTGCAACCACTGTTGCCCAACTCCCACTTCGCAATTGCGAAGAATTGTCCGCAAATGCGAACACTCACTCCCCGCAAATATGACCTTCTGATCATAAATGTGAACTAGTGCTAGCCTAGGTACACTTTGCAAATGCAAAGAATTTGCTCGCAATTGCGATATTGCCAGCATGGGGAATGTTCGCAAATGCGAACACTGATCTCGCAAATGCGAGATCAGACACCAGTCACAAAAATTGCAGAACCAGCAATGCTCTAAGTCAAATTTTAACTCTGTGGCCTGTTCGAAACTCTCCCGAGCCCTCGAGTCTCCAAACCAAACATGTGCACAAGCCTTAGTACATGAAATTCAGGGTGCCAAGGTGTTTTCAAAATTTAGCCAAAATAACACCTAGAACTACAAAATTTAGCACCAAATTATATGAAATTCTCAAGAACACTTTAAAATTTCTATTTTCTCAATTGGACGTTAGAATCACGTCAAACCAACTCCGTTTCTCACCAAATTTCATAAATCAGTCGTAAATATCATAATGAACCTGTACCTAGCTCCGAAACCAAAATATGGACTCGATACTAACGAGATCAAATATTAACCAAATTCTTAAAACCATTTAATTTTCAGACTTTCAATTTTCATCAAAAATTCATTTCTTGAGCTAAGGACCTCGGAATTTAATTCCGGACATACGTCCAGGTCCCATATTTTGTTACGGACCCACCAAAACTAACAAAATACGAGTTCAAGTTTGTTTACTCAAAATGTTAATCGGAGTCCTCGTAATACGGAATTGAGTTCTGAAATATAAGATGACCTTTTGGGTTATCACACGGTGTCACAAGGGTGGTGTGTATATTGATTCTCGTGCGGTATGATAAGGGGACATATTCGCGTGTTTTTAGTATGGGAAAACACTTCATTATGATGCACACGCAACGGGATAAGGGGGCTTTTGCGCGTAAAGCTATTTTGGAAAAATATTTTAAAAATGTGAAGCTCACATAGAGTCATAAAAAGGTCTTGTGATTATGTTATGAGGTGCTTGGGGGGGTTCTTGTTGTTATTCTTATGTTGGATTGGTTGATGATTTGGATATGTCATTGTTTTCCCTTAATTGTTTTCACTTTGTATTGTACAAGTTTGATTAATTTGTCGTATTATCACTTGCTCTGATCTTTGATGCTTTTCATTATATTTTTCTTTTCGTGTTAGCTTTATATTGATACTCTTCATAGGCTATGGCCCAGTGAGTGTCTGAACTTGAACTCCATCACTACTCTACCGAAGTTATTCTTGATACTTAGACCATTTGTGTGTACTCATATTATGCTTCTGCACATTTTTGTGCAGATTGAGGTACCTCAAAGCGTGTCGGGCATTAGTGAGCTTATTTGGAGTTGTTGGGAGACTCCAAGGTATACCTGTTGTCCCGTGCGCCGGCCTCAGAATCACCTTCCCTTGTTCCCTTACTATTGTTTATTTTTTTCAAACAATATTGTATTTTGAGATTTATGATAAACTTCTTGTAGAGCTTATGACTCAGTATTACCGGATTTTGGGGATTTATGACTATTGTTTTCCGCGATTGGTTATATTATGACACTCCTCAGTTTTCATTATTATTTTAGTTGATATCTCTACCGATTTTGTTATGTATTAGGCGTACCTAGTCTTAGGAACTAGGTGTCATCACGATCCTTAAAGTAGGATTATGGGTCGTGACAGAGACACCTTAAAATGTGTATTACTAGATACATGTACTTTTTTGCTTTATTGAAATTTTTTTTTTCACATGATTTCTCCTATTAAATTTAACAAAGCACATCATCTATTAATGGACATCGGACATCGACGGGAGAATATTATAATTATTATTTATTTGTATGTCTATTCATTGTAATATTACTTGGGGAGCAAGTCAGTTAGTTATGAATTAATCTAGTTACTTTGTGACTAAGTTGGTTACTTAGTTAATAGTTACCAAGTTAGTTACTTGGTCACCAAGCTCTTTTCTTCCTATAAATAGGACAGTTTCTTTACCCATTTGTAAGACATCAAACAATGAAATGAAGTCTGTCTTTAGTTTCCTCTCTAATTTTCTTGTTTTACTTCCACCATATATTATTTTATAACATATTTGTAGTTTTATTGGCACACAGCCAAAGATTAGTTTTTGCCCGAGTGTGCTAACTTTTAAGTGACAAGAGGAGTTGCTCTAATGATAAGCAACCCCCACTTTCAATCAAGAGGTTATGAATTCGAGTCCCCCCAAGAGCAAGGTGGGAAGTCCTTGGAGGGAAGGATGTCGGGGGTCTATTTGGAAACAGTCTCTCTACCCCAGGGTAGGAGTAAGGTCTGCGTACACACTATCCTTCCCAAATCTCACTAAGTGAAATTATACTAGGTTGTTGTTATTGTAGCACAAGTTGTAATGCTTTGCTAGGTATGATTGCTCAGCTGAAGTCTTTTGATAGGAACGTTTATAGCACATGCTGCGCTACCCGGCCAATTATTCTATTACTTGACAGTCGAGGCGCGGGATTTTGATGTGTGTTATGTTTGGCGAATTTGGGAAGAGAAACTATTATGCTAACCCCACAGATCTAGAAAGTTCGACATTTCTCTTTATTAAAAATTTATTTTATTTTGCTTACCGTTTTGTCTCCTTTCTTCAACTTATTCCAACGAGCGCCTCTTTGTTGACTAGGCGGTGAATTATATAATTGAAAGTGTCATCTTTATTTGATTTGCATAAACTGCAATATGATATTTAACCATGAAATAATTATATAAGACAGAAAATTCATCACTACTTATTCATTTTTGTTAACAAAATATTACATTTTATACTTAATGCATGAGTCACAGATTTTTGGTGACGATACATAATGTCGTAACAAAAGTTTCCCACAAAAGAAATGGATTGACGCAATTTATTGAGTAAAATTTTGTCAAAAAGTTATCATTGACACATTAGTTTCATTACTAATTATGTAGACAATTTGTGACAAACTCTTACCTTTTCTTACAAAATTTAAATTCTGAATTGAAAAAATTCCATCACTAAAAATTTGCTGTTACAGTCGTGGAAATTAGAATATATGTCCCATGTGCGTGTCTCCTTTCCCCATTAAATTAAACTATATTAAGATGATGTGACATATGCAATCTAACGAGCACCTCTTTGTTGACTAGGTAGTGAATTATATAATGGAAAGGATCATCTTACTTGACTGCGTAAACAACAACCAATATGATACTTAACCACAAAATTACTGTCTAAGATAGAGATTTCGTAAACTAATTATTTATTTTCGGTTAACAAAAATTATATTTCATTCTTAAATGCACGAGATATACTTTTAGACGATATGCGAAATTTTCGTAATAAAAGTTTTATATTTTTGTAACAACCTATGACGACCCTATAGGTCGTTTTGAGTTCTATCCCTTATTTTCTTATTTCAAGACCTCGATTAGCTCCGTTTAATATTTTTTGGTTTGCGTGCACAGTCCGTGTCTTTTCCGGAAAGATTTTATATGAAAAATTGAACAAAACATGAATTTTAGCTTTAAAAATAACTTGAGTTGATTACGATCAATATTTTTCGTAAACGATCTCGGATCGATATTTTGACAATCCCAACGGGTCCGTATTGTGATTTCGGACTAGGACGTATGCCCGGAATTGAATTCGGTAGTCCCTAACTTAATTTGACTTGATTTGTTGAAAACTAGTAATTTTAAGGTTTAAAGATTTTTTAGGTTTGACAATAAGTTGACTTCATAACTAACGGGTTCATATTTTGATGTTGAAACTTGGAATAGGTCTGTATTGCTATTTAATACTTGTCTGCAAAATTTGGTGCAATTAGAAATTGGTTTGATATGATTATTATGCTTATATGTGACTCTAGACGTTCTTAAGTTCCCTTTAAAATTAACATTCACTTTGAGGATCGATTTGTAGATTTAGATGTTTTTTTTTTGTGATTTGAACGTGCGAGCGTGTTATTATGATGTTATTACACTTGTGTGCATATTTGGTTTGGAGACCGAGGGGCTCAGTAAGGTTTGGACATATTTCGGATGAGCTTGGATAATGCAAAGATAGTTGGTGTCTTTGCGAACAATAGCTTGCATTTGCAAGCATGGCTTGGGGTGGGCTAATATCGCAATTGCGAGAAACTTGTTTGCCTTTGCAAACTGTCGGTGGTCGCTTTTGCGACCTCTTAGTCGCATTTGCGACTCAGCGTGCCTTTGGGTGATATTCGCAATTGTAAAGGTGGGTCTTTTCGCAATTGCGAACTCTTTGTCACAATTGCGACTTCTAGGCTTCTGATGCATAGTTCGCATTTGAGACATGTGCTTTGCATTTGCGGCGGTTACAATCGCAAACAAGACACCAAAATTGCTACATCCGCATCTGGGTAAAAGAGGAAAAATCGGTATTTGGCTCATTTTACATCATTTTTAAACCCTAAACACCCTAGAGGCGATTTTCCAAGAGAATTTTATCCCCAAAATCATTCGTAAGCAACTCTAATCTATTTCCTTTCAATTACCCATAACTTTTCATGGGATTTCAATATCAAATTTAGAATTTTGTATGGTAGAAATTAGGGATTTGGGAAGCAACTTGGAATTCTAGTAAAATTGAGATTTAGACCACAAATTGAGGTCGGATTTCGAAACTAATCATATAACGGGGTTGGGGGTAAATGGATGATCGGATTTTGGTCCGAATCTCGAGTTTTGATCAAGTGGGTCCGGGGTTGTCTTTTGTTGACTTTTCTCAAAATCATTAAAGATTGAATCTTTTTGACTCGTGGGTAGTTTCTACAGCTTATTTTGAATTATTTGAACCATATTTGATTAGATTTGACTTGTTTGGAGGCTAATTCTATAGGAAAAGCCACGATTGAGCATTGATTTTGTTACGGGATGAGGTAAGTGTCATGGTTAACCTTGACTTGAGGGATTAGGATTTGTTGGTCTATTTGCTATGGGTTTTACGTGAGGTAACGAGTATCTATGCATTGTCATTGGGTTAAAGTATGCGGGTGGAAATCATTTCTTTGTATTAAATTATTTTGTTAGTCATGTTATCCATGCTTAGATTAGATTTTTATTTCTTTAAATTATTCATTTCGTATTTATTGTTTATTTCAAAAATGTTGTATATTTCGAAAGTGAGTTTGATATAGTCGCACAATATTTGAAGTGAAATTGTTCCCCGCCTTGATTTTTATTATTATTCAGATTTGTATTATTGCTTGGTGAGGAAGAGTGAGCATCAAGAAGGGTGTTGTCACGCCTTATTTGCATTCATTACCATATATTGAGAGATTTGAGAGTAAAACACAATGGGTGGTGCCTTGTCGATGAGTAAAAACACGAAGGGTGGTGTCATTTCATTATATTCATGATATTACATGTTGAGGATGAGAGCAAAAGCCCGAAGGGTGATGCCGTACCATTCCTTTTCATATCATTGCTTTATTTCATTTTCGGTTTTGGTTATTTACTTTTTTATATTGTTGCTTAATTCGGCAGTTGTTATTTCATGATTTCGTTCTTGCCGTTTTTATGATATTTTCCCTTTCGCATGTCCTCTCCCAGTTAACATTTTATCATTCTTTTTATTATTTTGCTGCTTTATATATACTTGAACATGATTTTTACATAGGTGTCTTGTCATAGCATCGTCACTACCTCGTCGAGGTTAGACTCAATACTAACAGAGCATATTGGGTCGGTCGTAATCATAATACACTTATTGTGCAGACACTGGTATTGGTCCCAGCCGTGCTTGAGGTGTTTCGGCTCAGATCATATTCACTTTGGAGACTTGAAGTAGATCTGCTCGCGTTCGCATACCTTGAAGCCATCTTCCACTTCCTACCTTTACTGTTTATCTCTTTCGAACAGTTGTATTTATTTTAGACTATATTTGTAGACTTGTTGTTGCTCATGTACTCGTGACTCCATATTTCTTGGAGTAGTTAGTATCATTATTTCTCATTTATCTTCATTACTTTGAATTAGTTGTTAAAATTGGCTAATTTATTTATTAGTGTAAGCTTTCCAAATAAGTAGATGTTAGGCGCCATCATGGTCTAGAGGTTGTGAATTCCAGTTCGTGACAAGTTGATATCAGAGCATTAGGTTACTAGGTCTCACGAATCATAAACAAGCTTAGTAGAGTCTTTAGGATCGGTACGGAGACGTTTGTACTTATCTTCTAGAGGCTATGGAAATTTTTAAAAAAAATCACTTCTTTCTTTCCCTATCATGCGATTTTATTCTATCATTGATGTTTGAATCATTCCATTCTTCTTCTCTCACAGATGGTGAGAACACGCATAGCATTTACATCCGAACAGGAGCTAGAGTCCTCTATTGCAGCAACTGCTAGGGTAGAGGCCAAGGACGAGCTAGAGGCCGAGGAAGAGGCAGAGCTCAGCCTAGAGCTCGAGCAGTAGTACCCACAGTGGAGCCTCATATTGATCATTAGGAGGAGATCCCAGCTTAGACTACACCAATGGGACCCGCTCAGGTCCTAGAGGGATTTATAGCTACTCCCGTGCTTTAGGATGCTCTAGTCCGTTTAGTGGGCCTTATGGAGAGTGTGGCCTGACCTGTTCTTTTTCGGTGGAACCAGCCGTCTCTCAGGCTATGGGAGGAGCACAGACTCCCGCTACTCATACTCTAGAGCAGATGGCTCCCATATATCAGACTCCAACAATCCACTAGTTGGGGTGGTTCAACTTGTATTGCTGCCAGACCAGGAAGAGCTCCGCGATGTCTTTTGAGGGATTGATGACATTAGATAAGTTCACAAAGCTCTTCCCTATTCACTTTAGTGGTACACCCTCTGAGAACCTAGAAGATTATTTGGACTGTTGCTTCGAGGTGCTGAGCAATTTGGGTATTGTTGAGTCCAATAAAGTAGACTTTGCAGTGTTTCAAATGACCGATTCAGCCAAGAGATGGTGGAAGGATCATGTGCATAGCAGACCAACTAGTTAATCGCCACACACTTGGGAGCATTTTTCGCAATTGTTTTTGGAGAAATTTATTCCTTTCACTTTTAGAAGAGGAGTACCGCAGCTAGTTTGAATGCTTTCAATAGGGTAGCATGAGTGTTACCCAGTATCAGACCTGATTTGTAGACCTAGCTCACCATATAGTTATCTCACTCCCTACTGAGAGGGAGATAGTGAGGAGTTTCATTGATGGACTTACTTTTGGTATTAGGCTATAGATGGCCAAAGAGACTATGGATGACATTTCTTTTCAGAGGGCCATAGAGATTTCTAAATGTATCAAGATGATTTGTGGTCATAGTAGGGAGGTAGTATCTGAGAAGAGGCTAGTCATTCTTCTAGTTACAGTGGTACCTCGTATGAAGGTAGGGGTTCATTTGGTAAGCCTATCCTTCCAAGCCGTTTCATTCAGCGCTTCAGGCATCCCAAGGTGCTTTGGGTAGTCGTGGTTCTTATGTATCTCATCTTGAGCAGCAATCCTACAGCGCACCATCAGCTCCTAGTAGGGCACCTTCGATCAAGAGTTAACAAGGTGGTTATTCAGGTTGATATGGTCAATGACAGGATCAGTAGTCACAATAGTCGAGGGCTTGTTATACTTTTGGACATTCGAGGCACGTTGCTAAATTTTTTCCTAGGTCAGAGAGCGGCATGTCACAGCAAAGATGTCATTTTATGGTTTCGGCATAGGTTACTTTACCGCCCTCTCAGCTAGCTAGAGGCGGGGGTCAGGCTGCTTAAGGTGGAGGTCAGGCCATTAGAGTTGGAGGCCAATTAGCTAGAGGTCGTTCGAGAGGTGGAGGTCAATGTGGTGGGGCCCAGCCCAATTTTTATGCATTTTCGGCTACACTTGAGGTAGAGTCAAATTGACGTCGTCTTCACATGTATTGTTCCAGTTTCTCATAGAGATGCCCCAATCGTATTGATCCTGCCTCTGCATATTTCTATGTGTCATCCTATTTTGCTTCATATCTGGTTATGTCTCGTGATTCTTTGAGCGATCCTGTATATGTGTCCAAGCCTGTGGGAGATTCTATTATTGTATATCATGTTTATCACTCGTGCGTGGTTTCTATCAAGAGCCTTGAGACTAAGGTAGATCTCCTACTTCTTGATAGGTGGACTTTGATGTTATTTTGGGCATGGATTGGTTGTCACTTTATCACACTATATTGGACTGTTACACCAAGACGGTGACCTTAGCCATCCCGGGGTTACCTCATTAGAGTGGAGGGGGACTCCTGGTTATTCTACCAGTAGGGTTATTTCTTATGTGAAGGCTCGGCATATGGTCGAGATGGGATGTCTAGCCTATTTGGCATATATCTATTATCCTAGCATGGAGGTTCCTTCCATGGATTCAGTACCAGTTGTACATGAGTTTCTATAGGTGTTCCCTGCAGATTTGTCAGGGATAGCACCGATAGAGATATCAACTTCTGCATTGACTTGGCTCTGGGAACTCAGCCCATTTCTATTCCACTATACCGTATGGCCCCACCTGAGTTAAAAGAACGGAAGGAGTAGTTGCAGGATTTGCTTGATAAAGAATTCAATATGCCTAGAGTCTCACCCTGGGATGCTCCAGTATTGTTTGTGAAGAAGAAGGATGGTTCGATGAGGATGTGTATGGATTATCAGCAGTTGAACAAAGTCACTATCAAGAACAAGTATCCTTTGCTGAGGATTGATGACTTATTTTATCAATAGGGTGCCAAAGTGCTTTCGAAGATTGATTTGAGATCTGGATACCATCAGTTGAAAATTAGGGCATCGGATGTCCCTAAGATAGCTTTTCGGACTCGGTATGGGCATTATGAGTTTCTAGTAATGTCATTTGGCTTGATTAATGCCCCAGCAGCATTTCTGGATTTGATGAATCGGGGTTTTAAGCCCTGTTTGGATTCATTTGTGATCGTCTTCATTGATGACATTTTGATCTACTCTCGCAGTCGAGGGGAGCATGAGCAGCATCTTCGAATTGTACTTCAGACTCTGAGAGATATTCAGTTATCTCAAAGTGTAAGTTTAAGTTGGATTCAGTTGCCTTTTTGGGCATGTTGTATCTGTCAAGGGCATTAAATTGGATCCTAAGAAGATTAAGGCAGTTTAGAACTGGCGTAGACCTACTTCAGCTGCAGAGATTTGGAGCTTCCTAGGTTTGGCAGGTTTGTTACTGCCGGTTCATGAAAGAGTTTTCAACAATTACATCCCCATTGACTAGATTGGCCCAAAAGTGTACCCCATTTAGGTGGTCTGATGGGTGTGAGTTGAGCTTTCAGAAGCTCAAGACTGTCTTGACTACATACCAAGTGTTGATGTTTCCTATAGGTTCAGGATTATACATTGTGTATTGTAATGCATCACGTATTGCGATTTGTGCAGTATTGATGCAGGATATCAGGGTGATTGTGTACGCGTCTCCACAGTTAAAGGATCATGAGAAGAACTACCATGTTCACGAATTAGAGTTGGCATACATTGTTCATGTATTGAAAATTTGGAGGCATTACCTCTACAGCGTGTCGTATGAGTTATTCACAGATCATCAGAGTCTACATTATCTATTTAAGCAAAAGGATCTCAACTTAGGCAGCGGAAGTGGTTAGAGCTATTAAAAGACTATGATATTACCATTTTGTATCATCCTGGGAAGTCCAATGTGGTGGCCAATGACTTAAGTAGAAAGGTTGTGAGTATGGGTTGCCCCAATATAGTCCAGTTGGTGTGAGACCTTTATTATTAGATATACTGGCCTTGGCCAATCAGTTCGTGAGGTTAGATGTTTCAGAGCCTATCGGGTTCTTGCTTGCACGTTCTCTCGGTTTTCCTTGTATGATCACATCAAAGAGTGTTAGTATGATGACCACCATTTGCTTGTCCTTAAGGACACAGTGCAGCACAGTGATGCCAAGAAGGTTTCTACTGGAGATGATGGGGTGTTGCAGAAACAGGGACAAATTCGTGTGCCCAATATGGATGGTCTTCATGAGTTGATTCTTGAGAAGGCCCACAGTTCATAGTATTCCACTCATTTGGGTGCTGCCATGATGTACCAGGATTTGAAGAAAAATTATTGATGGAGAATAATTAAGAAAGATATAATTGAGTATGTGGCTCGTTGTTTAAATTATTTGCAGGTGAAGTACAAGCATCAGAGACATTACCATGGATTTCATTGTAACGGGTTCAGATTTTGATGTTGAAACTTGGAATAGGTCTGTATTGCTATTTGAAACTTGTCTATAAAATTTGGTGCAATTCGGAATCAGCTTGACATGATTCGGACGCTTATATGTGACTCTAGTCGTTTTTCAGTTCCTTTTGAAATTTCATTCATTTTGAGGTTCAATTTGTAGATTTAGATTTTATTTTAGTGATTTGATCGCGCGATCAAGTTCATAAGATGCTATTACACTTGTGTGCATGTTTGATTTGGAGCCCCAAGGGGCTTGGGTGAGTTTCGGACATGTTTCAGATGAGTTTGGATAGTGCAAAGATAGCTGGTGTATTTCCAGCTCCGGTACTCTATTGTAGATCTCGCATTTGCGAGGTCTAGCGTGTAATTCCGAGCCTCGCTTTTGCGAGCATGGATTGGGTTGGGCTAATAGCGTAATTTTGAGGAACTAGTTCACATTGACAGTGGTGGTTTTTGCGATCTGTGAGTCGCATTTGCGACTCAGTGTGCTTTTGGGTGATCTTCACACATGCGAAGGTGGGTATTTTCACAATTGCGAGCTTTTTGTCGCAACTGAAACTTCCAGGCTTCTGATGCACAGTTTGCATTTGCGACATGTGCTTCTTATCTGCAGTGGTCACAACTACGAACAAGATATCGCAAATGCGACATCCGCGGCTAGGTAAAAAAGGGAAGAATCAGGACTTATCTTATTTTACACCATTTCTCAACCCTAAACACTTTATAGGCGATTTTACAAGAGGCTTTTTTCCCAAAATCATTGGTAAGAAACTCTAATTAATTTCCTTTCAATTACCCATTACTTTTCCTAGGATTTCATCATCAAATTTAGGATTTCCATAGTAGAAATTAGGGATTCTTGTAAAATTGAGATTTAGACCTCAAATTGAGGTCGGATTTTGAAAATCACATAACTGGGTTGGTGGTGAATGGGTAATCGGGTTTTGGTCCGAATCTCAGATTTTGACCAAGCGGGTCCGGGGTTGACTTTTGTTAACTTCTTCCAAATCATTAAAGATTGAATCTTTTTCACACGTGGATAGTTTCTAAAGCTTATTTTAGAATTATTTGAACTATATTTGGTTAGATTTGACTTGTTTCGAGGCTATTTCTAGAGAAAAAGCTATGATTGAGCATTGATTTGGTTGCGAAGTGAGGTAAGTGTCGTGGTTAGCCTTGACTTTAGGATTAGGACTTGTTGGTCTATTCGCTACGTGTTTTATGTGTAGGGACAACGTATGTATGAGGTGACGAGTATTTATGAGTTGTCAGATGGTTAAAGCATGCAGGGGAAATTGTTTCTTTGTATCAAATTGTTTTGTTAGTCATGTTATCCATGTTACGTTAGATTTTTATTTCTTTAAATTATTCATTTCGTATTTATTGTTTATTTCAAAGATGTTGCATATTTGAAAGTTGATTTTGATATCGTGGCACTATATTTGAAGTGAAACTTTTTCTCACGTTATTTTTTATTATAATTCGAATTTGTATTGTTGCTTGGTGGGGAAGAGAGAGAAGCACGAAGGGTGTTACCATGCCTTATTTGCATTCCTTATCATATATTGAGAGGTTTGAGAGTAAAATCACGAAGGGTGATACCATGCCGGTGAGTAAAAGCACGAAGGGTGATGTCGTGTTATTATATTCATGATATTACATGGTAAGGACAAGAGTAAAATCACGAAGGGTGACATTGTGTCATTCCTTTTCATATCCTTGATTTATTTGATTTTCGATTTTGTCAATTTACTTGGTTATATTGTTGTTTAATTCGGAAGATGTTATTTCGTAATTTTTTACTTGTCATATTTATGATATTTTGCCCTTTCGCATGTCCTCACCCAGTTAATATTTTATCATTCTTTTTATTATTTTGCTGCTTCATATATACTTATACAGGGTTTTTACATATGTGTATTGCCATAGCCTCGTGACTACCTCATCGGGGTTAGGCTCTACATTTACAAAGTACATTGGGTCGGTTGTACTCATACTACACTTCTACACTTCTTGTGCAGATACTGATATTGGTCCTAGTGGTGCTTGAGGTGCGTCGGCTCGGATCACATTCACTTTGAAGACTTGAGGTAGATCTGCTCGCATTCGCAGACCTTGAAGTCCCTTTCCATTTCCTACATTTACTGTTTATCTCTTTCGAAAACTTGTATTTATTTCAAACTATGTTTGTAGACTTCTAGTTGCTCATGTACTCGTGACTCCCGCTATCTGGGAGTAATTAGTATCACTTTTTTTATATTCGCACTGCATTAAATTTGGAGTTATTTCTCGTTTATCATCATTACTTTGAATTAATTGTTAAAATTGAATTTCTTTATTAACTTCGGTTCCCTAGCAAGTGAATGTTAGACGCCATTACAGTCCCGAGGTTGGGAATTCCGGGTCGTGATACAACCCAACCCTTTTTTTGAATATTTGAGTTCTGTTGAGTGGTATGGAACTTTCTACAACTTCATGTAATGTTTCTGTACTTGTTTGTATGTTTGATTTTGTCACAAGCCAAAATCCCATAAAGTCATGATGGCACATAACCCAACCTTCTAGGTAAGCCAACTATTGTATACCCAATCAAAACTGCGAATCATCAAATAAATAGTAATATAAGAATGCCGAGATCAATACAACAATCCCAAGAATTGGTCATACAAGCCATGAGCGACTAACAATAGGAATACAACACTAATATGAATAAGGATTACATCATATGTTCGGAAGATACATAAATAAAATATAAGCCCGTGTATCTGGAACGCTGGTACTTCTTCAAGGCTAGCCCTTGTCATCCACAACAGCTCCCTCCATAATCTACACACAAGGTGTAGAAGTATAGTATGAGTATAATTGACACCACGTACTCAGTAAGTATCTTGCCCTACCTCAGAGAAGTAGTGATGAGATTTTTAAGTCAAAAGATACTAACTTTACATAACCTGTGCAGCTTAATAGCATATATAATAACAGAGATACATATAAGAAGACAGTCATAGATACATCAGACATTAATAATAAGGTACACAAATTGAGAGGAAGATATGAAGCATGCTTTTTCAATAACCAAAGCAAGCACATACAATTGCACCAAAGTTCGCATAGCAATACAAATTGCACCAAGAAGCTCTAACTCAAGTACTACTACCCAATGACAAGGAGACTATGTACAACAAAATCCAGATTCTTAGCAAGTTTGGATTATCATTTAGAAGAATGCTTCAACATGATTCTAAGTGTCAAAGTTGTATACGGTGAAAATCAGAGGGCTCGATTTTATGATCATTAGGGCACCTCACAGAGACCACCCCCGGAAGGCTCTAAGTCTAGCTCGGAGTTTGCCCCCAAGGGTTCATAATGATCGACCTCGAGGTAGCGCAAACCAGCAGCTACGATGCACTAGCGTGTAGTTCCCAAGGCACATGATTAAAGCTAACCAAGTATATTAGGCCAGTTCAAACTCGTACCATGGCATTAAATGGTTGTACTAGCTCCATATCTTTGTAATAAATGCATTTGTACTATGTTCAAATTTCCCCTCATCTATATAGGGGACCCTTTTCATTTTGTAAAGACAGGTTACAACACACTATATCCAATACAAGAACATTCTCTGCTCTCTAACTCCAACATACTCTCTATTTGATCCTATTGCATATATTTATTGTTTTACTTACATTTATTACATTTCATTAATCGTTCATTATTTATTGCTCATTATTGATCATAAAGATTCGCCGTCGCAGCTCTCATAACTATTAATCCTCCATCAACTGCCCTTATCCGGGTGTCCGACTCGACCTCGAGGCCCCATATACGCCTGCTCGAGGCCCCGATTTCCAGCCAGTTAGTAGATTATTATACTATCTACAAGCTCTTATATTATCTTCTAATTTTCACTTAGCATCTATTTCCTAACTACTAGCATAAAAGCAAATCACGTATTTTTAGAGCCACAAAATTAAATCTAATTGTTATTATCATTTTCAAGATAAATAGTTTGGGGCCCACTGTGGGGATAAAAATAATAGTGATTGTTTTCTTGCTGGTTTACTACATAACGCAAGTAATGTTTCACACATTTTCTTGTCCAAGATCTTTGATTTCAGGTCAAAATGTCTAAATAAGTCACTGCACATGAAAACAACAATCTTGAGGACCATGGAGAAAATGGTGTAGCAGCTCCAGGTGTTGGTGTACCACTATGAAATCCTGAGGATGCACCGGAACCAATTCCCGTAGACATGGTTTTGCACAACGCTCAACACGTCGAAATAAGCTCCTACACCAACAGGAGCATACACCAAGGAGATCAATAAGAAGCTCAAAAATCCCCGTCTCAGGAAGAATGAGGGGCTAGACTTCATGTCATCATCGAGATGTTACAAGCACAATAGCTGGCGATTACTCAGCTGCAAAGCCACCAGAAAACTCCTAGCACGGTAGCACCGAAAACGGCTCCTCGAGCCGAGCAGGTACTAGAAAGATAAAGCAATAACGGGTTGGCAGCCGACCCCACCATCATAAAGATGCTCAAGGACCTCACAAGAGGATCGAGTCAGGCGAGAAGAAGATAAAAGCCAATGATAAAAAGGTAGAGACCTATAATTCTAGGGTTGATCGAATTTCGAGCGCACCCTCAATCCTGAAGGGTGTAGATTCAAGGAAGTTCATAAAAAACCGTTCCCATAGGAAGCAGCCCCAAAACCTATTCCAAAGAAGTTCATAATGCCTGATCTTCCAAAGTACAATAGAACCTCGGACCCCAACGAGCACGTCATTGCTTACACTTGTGCAGTGAAGGGAAACAACCTAAAGGATGACGAGATCGAATATGTCCTACTAAAAAGGTTCAGAGAGATGCTTTCAAAGGGGAGATTATATGGTATCACAACCTAGCCCCAAACTCGATACACTCGTTTTCCATGCTGGCAGATTCCTTCATAAAGGCACATGCTAGTGCCATCAAGGTAGCTTCAAAGAAATCTGACGTCTTCAAAATCAAGAAAAGGGAGAACGAGATGTTGTGAGAGTTCGTATCTCACTTTCAAATGGAATGAATGGGATTACCACCAGTCTCCGGCAACTGGACAATGAAAGCCTTCACTAAACGTTTGAACGAGCGAAGCTCGGTAGCTTCGAAATAGCTAAAGAAGAATTTAGTCGAATATCCCGCCGTGACTTGGTCAAACGTCCACAACCGATACAAATCAAAGATCAGGGTCAAAGAAGACCAACTAGGAGTCCCCTCAGGATCAGTATATCCTAGCAGGCTTCCAACAAAGGAGCCAAAGCCAAACAAAGAAAGATACCAACCATACAATGAAGATAGAAGAAACGCCCCGAGGTGCAACATACCCCGCAATGACAGAAGGATGGGTCGAGGCCAGAATCCTCAAGGACTTGTTAGAAGAGCTAGATTCGATAGGCATACAAGGCTGATGGAGGCACACCACTTGTCGAAATACAACTTCAACGTTGATATTTCAGACATCGTATTTTCCATCGGTAAAATCAAAGACACCAGGTGGCCAAGGCCTGTACAATCAGATCCTTCGCAAAGGAACCATAACTTAGTGTGTGAATTTCACAACACACACGATCACAGGACCGGGGATTGCCGACAACTCCGGGAAGAAGTAGCCCGACTACTCAGCAAAGGTCACCTTCGCGAATTCCTTAGTGACCGAGCCAAAAATCAGTTCCGAGAAAGAGAGGCGACCAAGAAGAGTGAAACAGACGAGCCACAACATGTCATCCACATAATCTTAGGAGGTATCGATTCTCCATAGGAACCCATGGTCAGGAGAACAAAAATATCCATCACCAGGGAAAAGTGAGCTCGAGGTTACATACCCGAGGACACCCTTAAATTCAGTGACAAAGACATTGAGGCTCTATCTCAGCCCCATAACGATGCATTGGTAATTTCTTTTCTTGTAAATACATTTCAAATTAAGCGTGTGCTTGTGGATCCAGGTAGCTCGGCCAACATCATCAGGTCGAGGGTGGTGGAGCAACTCGAACTACTCGACCAGATTATGCCCGCCTCTCGAGTCCTCAACGGGTTCAACATGGAGAGTGAAATAACTAAAGGAGAAATCACCCTCCCGGTTAATGTGGCCGACACAACCTAAAATTTCAAGTTTCAAGTCATCAAAGGGGACATGAGATACAATGCGTTGCTCGGAAGGCCGTGGATACACTACATGAGAGCAGTATCATCCACCCTCCATCAAATGATGAAATATCTGAGAAGGGATGGGATAAAACCTTATATGAGCAACATCATGCAGCAAAAGAGATATTTGCGGTGCACGATATGGTACCGATGCCAATACATCAACCATCAAAGGAGCCAAAGGATAAGAAAACAGTAAAATAGCAATAACAAGCTATATTCTCGGCTACACCCGACTTAACAAGCAAAGGACTGTGGCATGTCCTAAAAGCAGACGTTCAAAACACATCGAGGCTCAAGGCGCCATCGGCACTAAGGTATAATTATCTCCCTTTTTAGTTGAATTTCACACTAACTCAACAAGCATTCAAGGCTTCTCTTCAATCAACCTTGAATACTGGGGGCATCCCCCCAGAAGGTCACCTCCTCGGAGAAGCCAAGATGTGCTAAATGGGGTCTCGATAGGAAGATGATATATTGGGCCAAACGGTCGAACAAACCGTGTCCGTATAGAATAACCTAGCCCTTGACAACAAAGATATGTATACTCGTACCAAGTAATCAAAGAATACTTTCCCCTCCATCAAAGCATTTTACATTTCAAAGAAGTTTGTTATTTCTTACAAAAGCATATCCAGAGCTAAAAACATCACAAACACTCGGGGACTGGCATCAAAACTCGAAGCCGTCTGACCACTGGGTCGGAAGCTTCGAACTTGTAAGACCTCAAAGAGGCAACTTCAAGTCTACAAAAATGCTCTAGAGCCAAACACGTCCCAAACACTCGGGTACTGGCGTCAAAAACTCGAAGTCATCTGATCTCCGGGTCGGAAGCTTTGAACTTGTAAGCCCTCAATGAGGAAACATCAAGTCTACAAAAATGGCTCCAAAGCCAAAGAAACTTTCAATGTCTTGGGGATTGTCGCCAATTGCCATCCCATCAACTTATCAAAACCCGAGGCCATATGACCCCATATGGGCAACCTCAACCTCGTAAGACCTTTATAAGGCAACAACAATATCTGTAAGACCTCAATCAAGGCATGAACTATACTTGTACCAAGTAACAATATCTATACGACCTCAAGCAAGGCATGAACTATACTTGTACAAAGTAATAATATCTGTAAGACCTCAAGCAAGGCATGAACTATACTTGTACAAAGTAACCAAAACGTAAGACCTTACAAAAGGCATTACCTCGACCTTAAAGTTAAGGCTATATACTCGAACTTGTAAGACCCCTAAAAAGGCATACCCTCGGTATAGACGTTACTTCATTCGGGTACTAAAAGGCTATGGCCAAACATAAATGACTACGGTCATAAGGCTCCGCCCAAACTAATGTGACTCGGGGACGCCCGGCCGTGGCTATAAATTCACAGGCCTTCAATTACTTTGAAAGTACTTTGAAAAAACCAGTTAAACAAGGCTACCCTCAACATAGGCAAAAGAGCTTCGACCATGTCAGCTCCAAACTATAGGCTTCAAAACACTCAGACAGCAAGAAAAACCTCCCGAGGTGCTCGTTCATCGCCACATAGCGACTCACAATCGAGGTTTTATCAAACCATCGAAGAGTCGGGCAAACACAATTTCAAAAAGTCCTTAATGAGGGAAAAATAAAGCCTATATTAGAGGTCGTACCAACCCAATGCGTAAGAGCCACTGCCGCCAGCCCATATAAAATATTGTACTGACCTAATGCATAAGAGCCACTACCGCCAACCCATATAAAAGGTCGTACCAACCTAACGCATAAGAGCTTAAGGGCCAGTTTTAAATTCAAAACTTAAGGGTCAATGAGCTCGAGTCGAAACCCAACTCAGAGACTGAACCCGTAACAGTTAACTGAATATGCCTAAGAGCAAAAGCATAAGAGCTTAAACACTGGCTTATACTAAAAGGTCGTACCGACCCAATGTGTAAGAGCCACTATCGCCAGCCCATATAAAAGGTCATACCGACCCAATGTGTAAGAGCCTTAGCAAAGAAAGACATGCATATGCGAAGAATAATGGAACCAAAAGTTTTCCTTCTATAATTACATAAGGTTTCACTAACAAAGTCTTCTAGGAACACCATACACAAGATTGAAAAGAAAAAAGCCTAAACCTACGTCCCCCTCGGGAACTATGGCCCGTCGGCCTCTTTCTTGCTATCTTCAGCATCGGACAGAAGGAACTTAGCGTCATATTCGTCCGCCTTTGCCTGCTTTATCTCTTCCGAGAGATCAAAGCCCCTAGCGTGGATCTCCTCGAGGGTTTCCCTTCGAGATTTGCACCGAGCATACTCCTTGCTTTTTCTCTCATGATCAAGATCCCCTCTCAGCTCAGCTTGAGCATCGGTAGCGTCCTTCAAATAGGTGGCCACTTTCTTATCAGCCTTTGTTCGGATCACTTCGGCTTCAGCCTGAGCATCCATAACTTCGGCCTTCATCTGCAGAAGCTCAAACTCGAGCCTTGTAATAATGTTTGATCGGACCGAGCTATTCTCACGAGAATTATGGAGTTATACTTCAAAGGCGTAAGCCTTGGCCAAAGCATCCTTCTTAGCTACAACCTGGGCGTCCACCCAAGACTTTAGCTCATCGCACTCACACTTGGCTTGACCAACTTCGCTCCAAAGGCATTCCACGTCCTCCGCCTTTTTTGCAACTAAATAAAATAAAATATTAGCCTCAAAAGATAGAATAAGAAACACACACTCCCTTGGAACAAAAATTACCTTCTCATCGAGGTAGCTTTCATAGTTCAGGATTCGACTCACCTCATACAGCAAGTGTGCCAACTTGTCTTCTCTCTCCTCTCAAAGAAGCCTGAGGGATTTCTCCCCATCCCCGGATTTTTGCAGCATGGCCTCACGATGAAGCAGCTTAGACTTGAGCTTATTAAAAGCCTTGAAGAAAAAACTCGATAAGAGAAAAAAAATGCAAAAACTAAAAAACCGATACGATCGGCCAAAACTCACCAAAGAGTAGAGCTGCAGAGCTTCCTCAAAAGTCGAGCACGCATCTACTAGTCTGGCTCCATCAAACCCAGTAAAACTACTCCTAGTTGGGATATGGCCACTCGATATATGCATCCCCTGGCTTTGAGCATCCTTCGAAGTACCTTCTACGGGAGAAGAAGTTGGCGGCACAGAACTATCGTTCCTCAAGGTTCCTTCGACGGGAAAAGAAGATGGTAGCGGAGGAGGGACCATTTTTCCAAAGCCAGAGATCTAGGGTGTTGCAGGCTAAGCTGATACATCCTCTCTGAGCCTCCAAGATGGACTCATCCTGATATAAGCATCGTCGCCCTATGAGGGCCTTTTTCGCTTATTATTATTATTATTCCTAAGCCCCGAAGCTGACAATCATTCTTCCTCTTTGAGAGGGCACGATCTCACCTCAAATAACTCCCCAATGCTTATGATTATGGAGTTAGTACGCATAAAAATAAAGTGCCTTTCAAAAAAAGGAGCAAATCATATAGCACATACCGTGGTGTTTTGCCTCCCATCTACCCTTGGAAAATCCGTGCCACTTACGATCATCATAAGTCGAGTGGGTTGCCAATGTCCAATCCCAATCCGTCAGGTTGGGGACCTCGTATGACATCCAAGGAATTGCTGTAGAAGGGAAAGAAAGGCGCATTTACGGACCCTGCCCCCGCCATAAGCAAAACAATGAAGGCACAAGTGTACCACTTACCTGTAGAATTCTATTCCTCGAGAAATGGCAGAAACTCCACAGGAATAATATCAACAGTCTGTATTCGTACGAATCGGCTCATCCATCCCCGGTCTCCATCTTCTTCATCAACAACAACAAAGGGCCTGATGGATCGGCATCGTAGGGTTAACATGCCTCGGCAGTGAAAAGGCCGGTAATGCCTGATGAGATGAATAAGGGTGAAATCAAGCCCTGTTTCCTCCGTAAAGAATCTCATCATCAATACTATCCTCCAAAACGAAGAATGAACCTGTGCCAAGGTAGACCGATACTTTTGATAGAAGTCGAGCACAACTCTATCAAGGGGTCCAACGTAAAGGGGTACGTGTATACGTTCAAAACCCTTCGGCATAATCCATGATGCTCTCTTCAAGGGAAGGTACCTGCAGTACCACATTTCCCCCCTCCACAATATTTCCTCACTAACTCGAGGTGCCCCTCTCCTATTAAAGAAATAAACTTCGAGGCATACTCCTAATGACCCTGAACATTGGGAGGTTTTTCGGATGAAACGTCCCTCCTCAAAACAAAATGTCCCAAGGTTGTCTAGTCTGACACCGATGGTGCACCACGCGGGGACCTGAGGTAGAACTTCCTTTTCCTTGCCAAACGGATCCTGGCGTAGCAGCCATAACTGTGGTAAAATTAGAGAATTAGAGCGGGAATTTGAGCGAGGGCTTCAAAGTTAAAATGGTAAAAGACCTAACGCACTAAAGAAGAACTCTATGAATGAGGATAGCTACTCAGAATAGTGGAATCTTCAAAGGAGGGAAGACAAACCTATATATAGAGCAAGCGGCGACTGTCTGCCTGCCTCAAAGGCCAACTAAAAAAACTGACTAAGCCATTATCACTTTGGGAAGATGTACCGACAGGATTGACTCAGACGTTTCATAACCGTGTCGTACGACATTTTAGGGATCAAAGACCCCCCCATTAACCTAACCTCGAGATGGTACCTGATCTCGAGGATTTCCACTTCCTTGAAGGTAGGCTCTAAGGGCCATTAATATCATTATAAGCCTCGAGATAGTGTCCAATCTCGAGGATCTCCATCAAAATGAAAGATAAGCTCTAAGGAGCTGCTCATATAAGCCTGACCTCGAGGTGGCACCCTACCTCAAAAATTTCTGCTATTGTCAATGCGGGTCATTCACCCGATTCTCTAGCCCTCGAGATACTAAGCCCGAGCCAATTTTCATTCGAGAATTACTATTGAAGCTTCAGGGCTATTTTCGCCTTTAGATCAAGGTTGCCCAAGCTTGAGCAAACTCTCACTCGGGGACTGTATGTGAAAGTCCCAAAGTTATTTTTATTCTCAGATAGTCGAGCAAAATCTCCCTCTAGGATTATCAATGGGACTTAAAAGGCTAAATTTCATTTTAAAATTTGAAGCCTCACTCTCACTCAATTCAAGTATAGAGGTCCTGGCGGCATAAGTTTGTATCAATTCAATCCGGGCTCAGTCTGAGGAACGGCAAAGGGTTCCAGGGAATATCGTATTAACCAACTATGAACTGAGGGGATACCTACACCCGAATCCGATATTCAGACCAATGGGTAAAGCCACATACTCAGATTCTTCACAAACGCAAATAAATGGAAATCCAGCACAAATCAGAGACAAATTGAAGAAACATTTTTGTATTAATAAACGATGATTACAAAAGCCCACTAAGGGTCCTTACACATGATTACAAAAGCCCACGGAGGGTCCTTACACAGAAACAAGGAGGCAAAAAAAATATAACCGCTAAAAGTCTAATCCACTCTTGGGGGTACACCATCGGGGGAAGTATCTACGAGAACTATTTCCTCGGGGGCCTCATATCGGTCTTCCAAATGGCATCTTCAAGCATCTAGGAGAAGTAGAAAATGATGTAGAAGAAGCAGAAAAAGATGAAGAAAGCTTCGTAGCCCACCAAAGATCAAATGCTCAAAGCAAAAATTATAGCCTGATGGAAGACTTGGCACGGCTACTTTGAGTCCACTTCTTGGAACATTAAGTCGTGCAAGTTAGTAGCTGGTAGTGGCATTTCACTCCACGGAAAGCAAAAGGAGTGGAGCGCCATACCAGGCCGAAGAAAGGAGGTGAGCAGTAGTGTAAAGTTCGAACATCCTCCGGAGCAGCAGTATAAAGTTCGAATATCTTCTCGAATAGGAAGAATTTTGTGCCCTTCTCTCATCGTCTCGAGCCAATGATGACAGAAGTAGCAACAAAAATAACAACAAACCACTACAATCCCACTTAGTAGGAGAGAGCTCTAAGAAAGAGCCATAACATAACTAATGAGAACACTATCGTGTGATCATATAGCCACAGGTTTCAAACATAAGAGATAGTGCTAGATGAGGATGAAGAGAAGAAAGGAGTAAAAGGTTGTTAAAGAACGATTGAATGAAGTTTTGGTTCAAGAAAGCTTCCATTTATAAAAAGGTGGCAGCATAAACGACAGCGCAATCAATGTCTATGGAAAAATTATCGACAAGCACAATCAATGCCTATTGAGAGACGGATCGACAGCGATATTATCGTCTTGAGAAAGTAAACCGGCGCTACATTAAATGTTCCTAGGAAAGACGTATCGATGGGGCATCTTAGTTATTGCAAATGCTAACGTCATAAGTATGACATCATCACAAGAGGCTCGAGGAGATCGTTGTCAAAATTGTTTCTTATCATTTTAATCTAAGAAATGCGGGGACTATCTGTATACGGTAAAAATTAGAGGGCTCGATTTTATGATCATTAGGGCACCTCGTAGAGACCACCCCTAGAAGGCTCGAAGTCTCGATCGGAGTTCGCCCCCAAGGGTTCATAATGATCGACCTCGAGGCAGTGCAAACCAGTGGCTACGATGCACTAGCGGGGAGTTCCCAAGGCACATGATTAAAGCTGACCAAGTCTATTAGGCCAATTCAAACATGTACCATGGCATTAAATGGTTGTACTAGCTCCATGTCTTTGTAATAAATGCATTTGTACTATGTTCAAATTCCCCCTCATCTATATAGGGGACCCTTATCATTTTGTAAAGACAGGTTACAACACACTATATCCAATACAAGAACATTCTCTGCTCTCTAACTCTAACATACTCTCTATTTGATCTTATTGCTTATATTTATTGTTTTACTTACATTTATTACATTTCATTAATCGTTCATCATTTATTTCTCATTATTGATCATAAAGATTCGCCGTCGCAGCTCTCATAACTATTAATCATCCATCGACTGCTCCGACTCGACCTCGAGGCCCCATATACGCCAGCTTGAGGCCCCGATTTCTAGCCAGTTGATTTGATTATTATACTATATACAAGCTCTTATCTTGTCTTCTAATCTTTTATTTGGCATCTATTTCCTAACAACTAGCATAAAACAGATCACGTATTTTTAAAACCACAAAATCAAATCTAATTGTTATTACCATTTTCAAGGTAAACAAAAGCATGATGAAGACTCAACGTGTATCAACTCTGACACTCTCCAAGTGTCCAAAGAACTTCTGACAACTCCCATTCATATGGTAGACACATGAATTTACAAATATCGGTTCTATGTATAAATGTTTCTACACGAGTCTAGGATGTCAATATATGTTGAACATTCAATATTCCATTATAACCTGGATACTCTTACATGTACCAGCACAAGTCTCAATCTCCCAATAGAACTGTGCAAATCCATGCAACCAACACAAGATCAATCTTTCCAATATATGTCACAATACCTCATCACAACCTGGTACAAAGCATATTAACTAACTTTGCCAATAAACCTCATGCATGTATGAAATGTGTCAGATAACATATAAATCTCATGCATGTATAAATCTTCATGAACATACACACCCAGAATTAATCCATGTGATTGTCACAAGTCTATATGTCCAATACCGAGCACTATCCCAAGTGCCTATGCTCTTAGGGCCCAAAGTAATATGGGCAATCATTTGACTCCGGAGGGACAGATCCATGCCCGATCATCAACATAGTAACCCTCATAATAGGACCTATTGTGTCATATCAATATCATTATCATAACAATCCACATCATATAACCCTTGTTCTATAATTATCTCAGTATCAAACCACTTACAATGTCCTAGTGTTATAATTACATCAGTTCATATGAGACTCCCAATTCTAAGGATTTATTCAATGCTTTATAGATAATCATTTAGAAGCACAGGAACATAATAAAAATGATGCAAAAATGCATGTGTGTACACATGAAATGATCTCTACACATGGAGAATGCATATATGTAACGTACGACTAACATGTATCTCATCATGCAAATAATCTACAATTCAAAATGTAGCATCGAAGGCTATATATGGTCGCTAATTGAGATAGGAAACCACAAGTAGTCATACATAATTCAAGGCATATCACAAGAATAACATGTGTGGACGTGTATTCATAATAATAAGTGTGACTACGGCTGAATCAAGTACATCAACAAGTCTTAAGAATAGCTCATCACGCCCACTCTAATATATCACTAAGTATTATCTCTAGCTTGGCCTATTGTGCTCACGTAGTCATTCAATCGAGTACAACATAGAACAAGTAGAACACACAACCGAATAAGACATAAAGTAGTCTAGAATCTACCCTAAGCATGATTCATGGAACATGCATAAATGTTACTCACCACACATATATATGACCCCCGCACATAGAAAACAATATTTGTTACTAGGCAAAATTCCCTCAACCAAAGTTAGGTAAGACGCTTATCTCATACAAGCTACTCTAAAGCTCCAAAACTGCTTTTCCTTTAGAAATAACCTCCAATCGAGTAAAATCTAGCCAAACATCATCCAAGGAAGCATAACAATGCTATAGGAAGAGACCCCAATAAATAAAGCTTCAAGCTTTGATCATTGAAGAATTTCCAAAAAATAATAGAAGTTAACCCTAACCCATGTGCCTGAAATCTGGAACTAATACCAAATTTTGATGAACCATAACATCGAGTGAAAATATATGATTAGATTCCAAATCCAATTCCAAATCACCACTCAAATCCTAAAATACACTTTCAAAAGTTGTAGACAAATACCTCAAATTTTACTTTTAAATTCCATATTTTTTATATAGAAATACATGGGGAATCATGATGTATAACCAAATTTATGTGATAACCAGTTACCCTCAAAGCAGCAATGAAATCCCACTTAAAATACTTATCCTCTCATGCTCCACAAGTCATAAATAGTAAAATAAGCCTTTTTTCCAAGAACTAGACTTAAAATTGCCCCTGACAGACCTTTCTTCTTTGCCATCGTGAGCTCCAGTCATGTGATCGTGATGCACAACATGAACCAAGACTCTAGCCCTTCTACGCAAATGATAATGGACTCCAGTGATAAAGGTCACTATTGATTCAGAGGTTAGAAATATCAAAGTGGAAGTGGGAGTGTATCACTATGGTTTTTGTGGTATGGCTGCCATGGACTTTGAGGAGATTTGACGCTATTTGGGTCATTTTAAACAAACTGACCAAGTCTACATATTTCATTTCAGTCATGACTTCCTATACTTCTAACCAGTTGGCTTGGATCTACATTAGAGAGATTATCCGCCAACATGGTGCACATGTGTCTACCATTTTGGATTAGGGCACTCAGTTTACATCGCACTTTTGGAGAGCTATTCAGCATGAGTTGGGCAAGCAGGTTGGGTTGAGTACTACATTTCACCCTTAGATCGATGGACAGTCTGAGTAGAGTATTCAGGTTTTGGTGGATATGTTGAGTGCCTGTGTTATAGATTTTAGAGGTTAGTGGGACCAAATTCTACCATTAGTAGAGTTCGCCTAAAATAGTAGCTGTGAGTCTGGTATCCAGATAGCTCCCATGAGGCATTATATGGGAGGTGATATCTCCGGTTAGTTGGTTTGATCCACATGAGGCTAGGTTGTTGGGTACAGATTTGGTTCGTGATGATTTGGAGAAGGTGAAGTTGATTCGAGAGCGACTTCATACAGCACAATCCAGATAGAAGGGTAATGCTGATATAAAGGTTCACAATGTGTTTTTCATGGAGGGCAAGAGGGTTCTTCTCAGAGTTTTGCCTATGAAAGGAGTGATAAGACTTGGGAAGAATGAAAAGTTGAGCCCTCGGTACATCGGTCCATTTAAGGTGTTAAGGAGGGTTGGTAAGGTGGATATAGACTTGCTTTGCCACATAGACTATCGGGAGTTCATCCGATATTTCATGTTTCAATGCTTCGTAAGTACTATGAACATGAGTCACGTGTGTTGGATTTTAGTGCAGTTGGATGCGAACTTTGCTTATGAGGAAGAACTAGTGGCCATTTTGGATAGGCAGGTTCAGAAGTTGAGGTCAAAAAAGATTGTATGAAGGTTCAATTGAGAGGTCAACCGGTGGCGAAAGCTACTTGGAAGACCGAGCATAATATGAGAGGTAGATATCCTCATCTTTTTTGGCATTCCAAGTATGATTCTAAACTTGTTCGGGGACAAACATTTGTTTAAGAGGGAGAGAATATAATGACTCGATCGGCCGTTTTGTGTATTTTAGCCCTATTTCCGTATTTTATGTTTCATGTATGCTTGTTTTTTGCTTTTTGACTGCGAGGATAGTTGACTTGGTTCCGATGAGGTTTGGGAATGGACTATAACACTTAGTTCTATTATTGGAAGCATAATTTATAAGAGTTGATCAAGGTTTTACTTTTGTATAAACAACTTCAGATTGGTGATTTGATATTTCCAATAGGTTCTTACGGTGATTTTGGACTTATGTGTATGTTCGGATTTGGATTTAGAGGTTCCTAGAAGGTTTGTCTCTATTTGCCAGTGGTTGGCAATTTGAAGGTTTGGAGAGTTCAAAGGTTTAACCGAGAGTTGACTTTGATCTTATCTGGGTACGATCAGTGTTCTAAGAATTTAGTTAGGTTCATTTAGTTGATTGGAACTTGTGTGTGATGTTTGGTGAAAATCCGGATTGGTTAGGCTTGAATCAGACGTTTAGTTGGAAGTTGGAAATTCTTAAACTAGAGAAAAGGATTTTGATCGTCGATTCTTGGTTTTGATGTTATTCTTGGAAGTTCGAGCCCTTGGATAAGTTTGAATTAGGTATATGTAAATGTTGGTATGATTGGACAGGGTCCCAAGAGGATCGGGTGTGATTTAGTATGGTTTCTGATCATTTCCCTTTTTTAGGAACTACTGGGTTTCTGGTGCAGGTTATTTCTTCGCAATTACAGAGAGAGTCTTATGATCGCAGGTAAGGAGGTTGGCAGGTGCTATATTCACAATTTTCATGACTTAGGGATCACGTTTGTATAGTTGAATGGGCAGGTGCATAGAGATTGCATGAGAATGATCACATTCACGTAGGGTCGAAGCCTGGTTGGGGAGCATTGGTCTCCGCATTCGCAAGGAGGGGTATCACATTTGCGGAGTAGCAGTTGATTTGCTTTCATAATCATGGAGGGCGAGACATGATCACCTATAGTGATTTTGGGCAGTAACAGATTTGAGCTTTGTGACCGCGAAGCTATGGACCGCGATTGCGAAGGATATGCCTGGGCAGATCACTTAAGTGCCTTAAGGGTAGTCGGTGTAGATCCCCGGTGGGTTGGTTTGAGCTGGGCGAGGCTAGATTATTGGGCACAAACTTGGTTCAGGACGCTTTGGAGAAAGTTAAGGTGATTCGGGATAGACTTCGCACAGCCCAGTCCAGACAAAAAAGTTATGAGGATCGGAAGGTTCGTAATGTTTCATTTATGGTTGGAGAGCGGGTCTTGCTTCGGGTTTCGCCTATGAAGGGCGTTAAGAGATTTGGGAAGAAGGGAAAATTGAGCCCAAGGTTTATTGGTCTGTTTGAGGTGTTGCGATGTGTTAGGGAGGTTGATTATGAGCTTGCCTTACCTCCCAGCTTGAAAGGATTTCCTTCGGTATTTCATGTTTCGATGCTCCGAAGGTATCACGATGATTCGTCGTACGTGTTGGATTTCAATTCAGTCCAGTTGGGCAAGGATCTATCTTATGTTGAGGAGCCGGTGGCTATATTAGACAGGCAGGTTCGAAAGTTGAGGTCAAAGAGTATTGCATCAATAAAGGTTCAGTAGCAGGGTCAGCCAGTCGAGGAGGTGACTTGGGAGACCGAGCAGGATATGCGCAGCCGTTACCCTCATCTTTTCACATCTACAGGTATGTATTTATGCTCGTTCAAGGACGAATGAATGTTTTAAGAAAGGGAGGATGTAACAACCCGGCCAATCATTTTGAGAATTTACGCCTTGATCCCCTATTACCTTCTTTCCCCGTGTCTATTTCTGTTGTTGTAATTTGTCGGGATAGTTCATCTTGAGTTTGGAAGTGTCTTGGGACACTTAGTCCTTGAATAAGAGCTTAAGTCTTAGAATTTGGACCGTAGTCAGAGTAATGTGAAGACGGATCCGGAATGGAATTCTGTTAGCTCTGTTAGGTGATTTCGGGCTAAGTGGCGTGCCCGCATTCTGTTTTGGAGGTCCGTAGCTTATTTAGGCTTGAAATGCCGAAAGTTGATTTTTTGGAGTTTTCAGGACGATAGTGAAATTTTAATATCGGGTCGGAATCCTATTCCTAAAGTTGGAGTAGGTCCGTAGGGTTAAATATGACTTTTGTGCAAAAATCAGGGTCAATCGGACGTGGTTTGGTTGGTTCCGACATCGATTGTCGAATTTTGGAAATTCAAGTTCATTAGGTATGGATTGGAGAGTGATTTGTAGTTTTAGTGTTGTTTGATGTGATTTGAGGGCTCGACTAAGTTCGTATGATATTTTATGTTTGGTTGATGTCCCGGGGGCCTCGGGTGAGTTTCGGATGCTTAACGGAATTGAATTTGGACTTAGTCAAATTTCTGATGTGCTGAACCTGTTGTTTTTGCACCTGCGGGTTTTGGACCACAAGTGCCCGCAGAAGCAAAGTGCATTTGCGAGGAATGGAGCGCAGGTGCGGTGCTTGGGGATTTAATCAATTTTCGCAGGTGCGGTTCGCTAGCCGCAGAAGCGGGATCGTAGATCTACCCCATGACCACAGATGCGGTAATCGCTGGGCATAAATATTGAATTTCGAGGGTTTGAAGTTCATAAAATCAAATTCGATTTTGAGCTCGGGAGAAGGCGATTTGGTGAGGTTTTTGAAGAGAAAATCAGTGAGTAACGATTCCTAACCACATTTCGTTTATATTTCATCAATCTATTTTTGTTTTACTCATCTAATCAAGGAATTTGAGTGGAAAATGGGAAAATTGGGGGAAAAGTTCTCAATTAAGTTTTTGGGTTTTGATCGGGTTTTAGTTGTCGGAACTGAGTAATTTTTGGACGAGTGATCTCGTGAGTGAATAGGTGTTATTTACGTTCTCAATTAAGTAACTTTTACCCGATTTCGAGACGTGGGCCTGGGGAGGATTTCTGGGAATCTTTCTAATTTCTCGTCGTAGCTTTAAATTCATTAGTTAAATTAATTGCTCGTAGTTTTATTTACGTTATGTAATTGATCTGATTAGATTTGGGCCACTCGGAGTTGGATATTCATGGTAAGAGCGTGATATCTAATTGATTTTGAGCTGGTTCGAGGTAAGCGACTTGCCTAACCTTGTGTGGGGAAACTCCCCTTAGGATTTTGGTACTTTTGTTATATGAACATCGTGTACGTGAGGTGACGAGTGCGTACATGTGCTAATTATTGAAAAATCCCATTTTCATTAAGTAAATATCTATGTTTTTCCTTTAATTGAGCAACAATAGTATATGAACCTCCTGTTTAGCTTAAGAAAGCATGCTTATGTGACTTAACTGTCCATCTGCTTTAACTGCTTACTTGGATTATGTGTAGCATGTCTAAAGTCTAATTTCCTGTTTCCAGATACGAACTTGAATAGAACTGTCAATTTTTGTTAAGACTATTGTTATTTACTTTGGGACTACGAGTCGGTGTTCCAGGAGATTCCCTCTGCACATTTATATTTGAAACTACGGGACGGTATCCCCGGAGATCCTCCTATTTCGGATATTTACTTTGGGACTACGGATCGATATTCTGGGAGATCCCCCGGCAAATTTACAATTTGGACTACGGGACGGTATCCCGAAAAATTAATCACACCCAACTATGCCTTATAAAAAGGATTAAGCGGTCGTTACAAATATAATCTGGCTTACAAGTCCGGAGTCGAATCCCACAAAGAACTAAGGATTAGCTACAGTTGTTCATTATCACCAAGAATACAAGCTTGAACAATTCCTAACTTATAGATATTAAGATTCTTGTATTTAACTAACTAACTAATAAATTAAAATAATAAATTAACACTAAAGATACTACATGTTCGTGAAAAGATTAAGGAGGTCTAGAGTTATGATTTTCCCAATTGTCGGAATCCTTCCCGCTATGACATCTATAAGTTTGCCTAAGTATTCTCTACCGATCATGAGCTCTCTGCGTATAGTAATTCTCTCTCGAGTAATTACGATAATTTACTAGACATACTCTCTCGAATTACGCTATCTGTCTTTAATTACAGCTCACTTAGATCGCACCCAAGGTTTCGTTATCCCTAATCCCACATTTAAACCCTTGGTTATTGATTCCTCACATACGTCGGGAGTGATGTTGTTCAACAACTACCTAAATATGCACTCTCTCCCAAGTAATACATACTAAATAGGCACAGCTAATTGAGTTCCTTTCAATCAACCACAAGAACAATATAGTTGAACAAATAGAGAAAATACTACGGCTCAATTATATAAAAACATAACAAGAATTTATCCTACAAAAGGTTCCATCAAAACCCTAGATAACAAACAAAACCCTAGATAACAAATTAGCTATTCATAATAGTATGTAAAATACTAAAATTCATAACAAATAATGGAAGTAGGAAGAAGGAAGTGAAAAACTCGTAGAAGAATTCTCCGCCTTGCTCCTAGTGTGTTCTTGCCTCCTTAGGTCGAATCCTCAGTTTCCTTCACTTCATTAGGTCTAAATTATGTCCAACCCCTCAAAATACCGTTTTTCCATGTATATCTACCAAGTAGGGTCGGGCCCAAACAATTATACCTTCTCCTAGAAGAAAAAAAACACTTTTCCCGGGTTTTACTAGAGCGGCCTTGCTCGTGACCACGCTAGTGGCCGCGCATATTGCCCAGTGTTCTGCCTGACGAGCGTGTCCTGAGCGCGACCGCGCTATTGACGTGCACTTTTCACCCTATTCCGCTTAGAATTTGAAAAAACGTAAAACATAAAAGTTGTAGCCCTTTGAGTTATTTTCCAACCATATATTGTGGAGCCCAAATGGAGTTCTGAGCAAAAAGTTATATCCATTTTACTAGACAGTGTGCAATATGCCTACTCGATTCTTCGTTCTCTCTATCATCCGTTGACCCCCAAGCACGATCCTGGCTTAATTTCTTGAGTTTTTACTCAGATTTCAAAGCTCCAAATCACTTGAATTCATTCTATAACATCTATATAGCTTGGAATCACTCCTACAAGGCATAAAACACACCATTAGTGCAGAACACTAGCGATTAAAGCTCAAACTCAATTAAAGTGCAGTAAATTAAAGTGTACTAAGTGACTAAAATACACAATTATTACCTATCATCAACACCTCACACTTAAACAATTGCTCGTCCTCGAGTAATCAAACTACACTTTTTCATAGACACGACCTTTTTAAACAATTCTCCTAACTCATCACACCAAGAGTATTTAAAATAGACTAAGCACAAAAGCATAACATCTTCACCTCAAGATTTGACTCACAAGTACCACGCATTATTCAAAACTCACCCACTTACTCTAACATAGAAGTCACTGACATTACCTTTCTTTCATGAATTAAGTGCCCTCACACAACAAAAGAGAGTAGTTCCACACAATAAAATTTAAGAACACTTAGGAACTCAAGATTGAAAGAATTCACTCACTCTTAGAAATAACACTCATATGCCACAAGGTATGCACCATAAGCTTGCCCATAGTGTACTACTCCACTAATCGAGCTCATTCAATCTAGGATCAATTAGGACTTTATTTGGTTATAGTGTAGGCTACGTGACGGGTAGGATACATTTAGATATATGAGTGACTACACCTCCCTAAGCACTTTAAAACATACATTTTAACATTTAAACCCCATACTTATGTCAAACCAAAACTCCACCTTCACATTAATGTATATTACCCCATTCTTCTTTAAGTTCACTTATATCAAGAGCCACCACTTATCAAGGAATTTTCTTTTTTCACAACAATCCAACTATTTCTTTTCTTTTTCAATTCAAGTGGCTCTTACTTTTTCAAAATCGTGCACCTTTCTCCTTATTCAATTAGTTCCACTCAAAATCCAAACCAACCACCCCACACTTTAACTTTTACAAAGTTTACAACAATTCAAGTGTTCATGAGAGGTGAAAGGTTCAAATAGATGGTTAATTCAAATAAATGGGTAAGGCTTGTAATGTGGTTGCCAAAGAAATAGGATTATAGGGTCAAAGAGGTTAACTACGATACATAACAATTAGGCAGGTAACATATACATATCTGGCTCAATAAAGAAACGGCTATATCACTTCCAAGACTGAACAAAACTACTATTTTGCTTTGCAAACACACGGGGCAAGTTCTAGACATCAAATGCAATGCACAGAATACAACAAACCTCACACACACATGGCACATGACTCACTCAAGATTGGATCATCAAGACACTCTAGTCAAAGCAGTTGAGCAAAGTTAAGACCATACAATTTAAGTACTTATACAAGAGTCAAAAACTGAGCCTAAGCGTCACAACCGAAGTATATTATTCTCAAGGCATAACAAAGTCAAGATATATTGCTTCAATTCAAAACAAAACACAATGACTCCTACTCCCAAACAAAAAAAAAACTAATTACACCCGGTTCAAACAAAACCCTTGGAAAAGAACCGCGACACAAAGAAAAACCAAGAGATAATTGCTACACTACCTAACAAAAAAATCTTTTTGTTTTCTTTTTTTCTTTAGACTTAAATCCCTCAAGAAAATTGTCTAATATATCCATCATCGGGAAAAGTCCAAGTTTTTCTATTTAAAAAAAAATATTCAATTAAACTAACACAACTAAGACATCATAGAAAGCCACCCAGAAAATCTCCTCACCCCACACTTAAAATTGTACATTGTCCCCATTGCAAACTCATACATACAAGAGGGTAAAAGAAACACCCTAGTAAACCAAAGGCCGAAGCACTAGCATCTCATGGGGTACTCAGACTTCTTCCAGGCATGGTCCTTTATGTGGGCACCTCACACTTAGTTCCAACTATCTGGTTTGCTATTGCATTCTTCCAATAGCGTTGCATTCCATGCTCCTGGAAAATAAAAAATCTACACTACAAACACAATACAATTAGAGACATAGAAAGAAAAAAAAGCAATAAATCTGGATTGCCTCCCAACAAGCGCTTGATTTAACGTCACGGCACGACGTGAATCACTTTTTGCCTCCACCTCGAGCTTATAAATTGAACCCCAAGTTTTGATTCTTATATATGATCATGCTCCATGGGTGGTGAAATGAGTCTGACTGGCCCAATAAAATAATGTAGTATTCTGCACTTCTTGACCTTTAGATAAGGTGTGTAATCCCGACTTTCTAGCAAGAAGACTTCCAGAATGTAAGCACTTTGTTCCTCATTCCTTGACTCCTCAAGTGGCTCGGACGACTCTATTTCCATATCATCATCTAAATACAATGTGGAAAAATGCTTGGAGTGAGGACCAATGTGCTCAACTACATGAACATTGGGATTGTCTACATTCTCAATACTAATAACAATAGACTCAACTAAATATGTATCATCAATATCCTTGGTTGACTCTAGTATCACTTCTACAACATCGACATCCTCAAAATCTAGTGCGATTGATTGTTGGTGTTCTACTCTAGCCTCATCCTCTACATCATCCTCGTATTTTTTTAAATCCTCCAGTAGAATGGCAATTTCTACAGCCAATGCATGCTCATATTTTCTACTATCCACAATGTCAACTTGTTGCGCTTTACAAGGTTCAATTAATTTATTCGCTTGAGCCTCCAAGTTGTGAACAGTTGCCCCTTGCCTTTGTACCCGCAGTTGTATCTCATCATATTGTTCTGTAAGGCACTTTAGCATATCCTCAATCTCTTTCAGATCCTCATATATGGGTTCTTTGTTCCTATTAACTTCACAAGAAAAAGAAGAACCATCAAAGTAAGGGATTGGGAGAAGATAAGAACTATAAGCACAATCATGAAGTGACCATCTTGACCACCACACATATCACACGCATTCCACACATAAGATTGAGTTGGTGCACAAAACTCGCTCTCGGGAATGTTTTGATAATTTTGCCCTGGGTGGTTTCCTTCACAATATGCATAAGGAGGATTAAAAGTAGAATTACCAACATCAAAATTCTTATAATTCCATGATGCCACGTTTCCCAAATAAACAAATAAAACTAAAATAAGAAAAATCAAATTTCAAACTTGAAACCTAGCAATATGTACACCTACAACTGCACCATTAGTTCCCCGGCAACGGCGCCAAAATTTGATCACGCCCAACTATGTCTTATAAAAATGACTAAGCGGTCGTTGCAAATACAATCTGGTTTACAAGTCCGGAGTCGAATCCCACGGAGAGCTAAGGATTAGCTACAGTTGTACATTATCACCAAGAATACAAGCTTGAACAATTCCTAACTTATAGACATTAAGATTCTTATGTTTAACTAACTAACTAATAAATTAAAATAATAAATTAACACTAAAGATACTACATATTGGAGAAAAAATTAAGGAGGTCTAGAGTTATGATTTCTCCAATTGTCGGAATCTTTCCAGCTATGTCTTTTATAATTTTGCCTAAGTGTTCTCTACTGATCATGAGCGCTCTGCATGTAGTAATTCTCTTCCGAGTAACTACGATAATTTACTAGACATACGCTCCCGAGTTACACTAGCTGGCTTTAATTACAGCTCACTTAGATCGCACCCAAGGTTTCGTTATCCCTAATCTCACCTTTAAACCATTGGTTATTGATTCCTCACATACGTCGGGAGTGATATTGTTCAACAACTACCTAAATATGCACTCTCTCCCGAATAATACATACTAAATAGGCACAGCTAATTGAGGTTCCTTCAATCAACCACAAGAAAAATATAGTTGAACAAATAGAGAAAATACTACGGCTCAATTATATAAAAACATAACAAGAATTTATCCTACAAAAGGTTCCATTAAAACCCTAAATAACAAATTAGCTATTCATAATAGTATGTAAAATTACTATACTAAAATTCATAACAAATAATGGAAGTAGGAAGAAGGAAGTGAAAAACTCGTAGAAGAATTCTCCGCCTTGCTCCTAGTGTGTTCTTGCCTCCTTAGGTCGAATCTCCGGTTTCCTTCGCCTCCTTAGGTCTAAATTATGTACAACCCATCAAAATATCATTTTTCCATGTATATATATCAAGTAGGGTCGGGCCCAAACAATTATACCTTGTCCTAGAAGAAAAAATTACTTTTTCCGAGTTTGAATAGCGCGGCTGCGCTCGTGACCGTGCACATTGCCCAGTGTTCTGCCTGACGAGCACGACTGCGCTATTGACGTGCATTTTTTACCCTGTTTTGCTTAGAATTTGGAAAAACGTAAAACATAAAAGTTGTAGCCCTTTGAGTTATCTTTCCAACCATATATTGTTTAGCCCAAATGGAGTTCTGACCAAAATGTTATATCCATTTTACTAAACAGTACGCAATATACCTACTCGATTCTTCATTAGCTCTAACTATCATCCATTGACCCCCAAACACGATCCCGACTTAATTCCTTGAGCTTTTGCTTAGACTTCAAAGCTAGAAATTACTTGAATTCATTCTATAATATCTACATAGCTCGGAATCACTCCTACACGGCATAAAACATACCATTAGTGCAGAACACTAGCGATTAAAGCTCAAACTCAATTAAAGTGCAGTAAATTAGAGTGTACTAAGCGGCTAAAATATGCAATTATAGCCTATCATCAGAAATCCTTTGCACATATATATTTGGAACTGTGGGACGTTATCCTGGGAGATCCCTTGTTGCTATCTCTATGTACTGAGTTATTTCTTTCTGTGATTTCATCCTTATTGACTATTAGTATTTTTATTATACTGTCACATTCCATACTATTTTATCTTGTTATATATAACACCAATAGGTCTCTGACAAGATATCATCACTACTCGACCGAGGTTAGGCTCGATACTTATTGGGTACCAATATGGTGTACTTATGCCTTTTCCTGCACATGTTTTTTGTGTGCAGATCCAGGTTCTTCTGCTTAGCAATACTATCCGTGATGTGAGGAGATCCAGAGACTTCGAGATATATTTGCCGCGTCCGCAGACCTAGAAGTCCCTCTCTATTCTCCCTTCAGTTATATATTTTCTTGTATTTTTCTTTCATTTAGACTTTTTGGAGTTAGAACACTATGTATTTCTTTAGCTTGTGATTCATGAGATTTTGGGTTTTGGGAGTGCTATATTCAGTCGAGAGTGTTATTATTATATATGCCGAGCGGCATATTAAACTCTTTATTTATATTTACCTATTAGTTGGCTAGTTTAGCATCTTTAATTCATTTTTCGTAATTTATTAGACTTACCTAGTCGTAGAGACTAGGTACCGTCATGACAGTTCACAGGGGAAGAACTGGGGTCGTGACATTTTCTCCAATCAGTGTTGTAATATATGACTGGGGATTTCTGCATGATAGAATTTCTTGCTTTATTGATCTATCTAAATACAATCAACATTATGATTTTCAAGAACACATATCTTTTTAATTTTATATTATACTCAAGGCAGAAAGGCCTAAATGGAATCTATACCTTGTGCCAATTTGTCATGTCGGTCTCCAAACTTAACAATTTATCAATTGAACATTTACACTCCTTCAAACCATATATAATAAACGCTTATGACAGAAGGTTGCCAGTTCATGTAATACAGTCTCCTACGCATAAGTTCAAACCCCTGGACTAAAGTGGAAGGGTTGAACTGTAGTTACACAAAAGCAGCTACAAGAACAAAGTTGCAGAAGGGCAAACTCTGCTACAATCACTCAAGCCACACCAAAGACATAATCCACACCAAGCAATCAAGCGACAACAAACATTAATTGAAGTGATCAATTGATATTTTGAAGACTTAGTGATGGATGTTTTTATTAACTACCTATGGTAGACAATATTTTATAAAGCTACTTCATTATATATGTTTTTGTTGACTGCCGATCATAGATAATATTTTGTTAAGCAGCTTCCTTATTGTGGATGTTTTATTAACTGCCTATAATAGGCCATGATATTATTAGTGAAAGTATTGTTGTTGTAACGGAACCTTTGTCAATATATTCCATGAACAATATTTTACATCAACACAAAATATGTAGCCTAAACCCAGTAAATAAGAAAGTGCGCTATCAATCCTAAACATATAACATAAGAGCTAACATTAAAATAACTATAACCGTAATTATAATAGTAGCAACTTTGAACTTCGACCTTCCTTGTCTTTTCTGACAGTGGCATCGATCACTCTTTCTAATAAGAGTCGTAAGAAGAGTCTTGTAGTGTTCTTCCAACCTTCACCAATCTTATATCTTCGGTAGCCTAGGAACCTAATTCCGGGATTGGTGGGAGTTCGTGACATTTTAAGATCTGCTGTAAGTCCACAATAGCACAAAGGTTCCTTCTTTATTACTGAAGGAGAAGATGCGACAATTACTTATTTCTTGCCGGAAAAGAAGAAAAAAATCGTCTTTCAAAAGAAAGGGAGATGGCAAAAATTGATAGGCAATGAAGAATCCCAACAAGAAAAATCTATTTTTCACTGTTGAAGCTAACGCGTGAAAGAAGAAGGCATCAGATTTGGATAGAAATCGGCTTCTATAATGTTCAACAATGGAGAATAAGGTAGAAAAAAGAAGATGGCTATTAAATAAGCCACATTATTATCATTAGGGCTTTTCAACTGCCCCCACGCCCCTTACAGGAGTGTGAATCACACACTAAAGCCAAATATGACACATAGGATCATCTTCATGTCATAAGCGTATACACGGTTTGAAGGAGTGTGTAAGTGTTCAATAGGCAAATTGTTAAGTTTGGGGACCGTCATGACAAAGTGGCTCAAGTATAAGTGTCATTCATGCTCTTCTGCCTATACTTGAATATATTATTTTGAGAATATATTTTAATTGTATACTTGATATAGGTACATGCGCAAAGCATTGCAAAATATCATTCGTCTTTTTAAATTTCGAATATAGTTTAAATATAATATATATATAATTCTTGAAAAAAATTATAGTTACCGAAATAGAACCCACGTGCAACATGCGTATCTTATTACTAGTTAATTTATAGGTGTAAGTTATGTGTTGCCTGCCAAAAAAGATTTTACACATCATTTTACATATTAAGCAATTAAAATTAAATTTTTATGATCCTATTAATTGGTATAACTCACTTGTTTTCACATAATAGAATACGGATAATTGCAATATGTATAACTTAAATTATATATATGATCAGAATCTAAGTTATATACGACAATAATGGAAAGAATTTTATTATTGATATAGTTTAATTTGAGAAAGCATGATAATTATATGTTTATTAAATTATCCGTTGATAATTATTTTTATGAGTCCTTTTTTTTTCCCAACATTTTTATGAGACTTGATTACACAAAATATTTGTTACAACACCCTCATGTGGAACGTAATGTCCTAAACCATATATATAGGAGTATATATATATATATAGATTGTAAGTTAGTGTAGCTTGGTCCGAGTAAAAGTGTTTTTTATATTTTGTTTCCTTACAACACAAGTGTGCTGCCAGCTCTAGCCGCAATTCTAATAGTCCTCTTTAGTTCCGTCGCACACGCGGCGGACGCCAAGTCATACCTCCACCCTTACGCAACCTGTTAACACTGACACACTTCCACCCCATGTCAACCACAACTCCGCCGTCGCCACCGGTCTTCTCTTCACATTGCTCAAAAACTCTTGACAAATTCCATAATTCCACTTTTATCCTCTCGCGATCCTTCAAGCGTAATAAGGATTTTTCCATTCGATGTGAATTCGAGAGTAACCAAAGGTGGACTGTGGGTTGTGTATCAGCGACTGATCCAATTCATATTATTCTGAAACCTCCTTCAATCCCAATGTCTGCAGCTGCTGCTTTGGGTCCTGCTGGTAAGCATTCGAAGAGAGTTTGCTTATTCTATTGCGATGAGATGAAAGACCTTGCTGAGCGAATTGCTTCTCAATCTGATGCCATTGAGCTCCGTAGTATCACTTGGAGGTAAGATTCGCCCAACTCCTCATTTATTTATTTATTCAACATTGTTTTCTTAGTAAAATTATCTTCGATACTCCCTCCTTCCTAATTGACCCGGTACAAAGTTTAAGAAAAAATAATTTCGAAACTTGTGATCTAAAATACTCTCTCCGGTCCAAAATAAGTGAATTTTTGGCATTTTTCTTGTTCAAAATAAGTCAGAATGAATTAATTATTTTTTTCCTGTATTGTCCTTGAATAAATAGTCTAATTAATGCTAAAAGGTGAATTTTTTAATCTGTGAAAAAACATAAAAAAAAAAAATCAGAGGGTAACATTGAAAGTTTAAACTTAAATTGCTCTGTTCACTTTTACTTGTCCGCTATACTAAAAATAAATTTTTATTTTTAGTTGTCCATTTTAGTAAATCAAGAGAAAGATAATTTTTTTTTTATGTTTTACCCTTGTCATTACCTACTAATTCCCCAAATTAGTTCCCGAAGACTTTTTGAAATGCTATTATTATTATGGGTAAAATTGTAAAATATGTACTTCATCTATTTTTCTTAAAGGGAGTCTAAAGTCAAAGTGGACAACTAAAAGGTAAAGCAGGGAGTATTTTTTTGGACAGACAAAATAGAAAAGAATATCACATAGTTTGGGATAGATGAGTAATTTTTATGAATTAGTAGAATTTAAATATATTTTAACTAATCATATTAAGTAGTGATATGTTATTTTTCTTTAAAATTATTTACACAGTTCCATTTTATATGGCTGTATTTGATTAAGCATGGAGTTTTCTTGAAAGTTTGTGAAGGACGTAAAGATCTTCACCAGGTAAGGGTAAGGTCTGCCGTCTGCGTATACGCTACCTTCCCCATACCCCACTTGTGGTATTAAATTGGGTAAATGAATAATGCTAATGCAACCTCCCCATAGCCCACTTGTGATATTAAATTGGTTTAAGGAATAATGCTACTGAACGATTTGGGATGCCCAAGATGGAAAGTGTCATATAAATTGGGATAGAACGAGTAATTTATAACTAATTAATGAGCGTAGATGAGGTGGAAGACCGAGAAGAAATAAAAAGGGAAAATTGCCAGCTTTTATTAACGGTTGTATACTGAACCAGGACTTTTTACTATTTAGCTAATTTTTTATTCCACTCTTTCTTTTGTGTAATATACAAATCAAACTAATGTGTTAAGTTCAATGTCACATAAAATGGGGCAAAAGAAGTACCAAATTAATTCTGGTTAATAGGTCCACAAGGGTATGTTTTGGAAATTGGAGTTTTACCTGCTTACGATGAGATCAAAGTTCCCTTCTTGGCGCCATAGAAAAATGCTTGTCAAAATAATTTTAAACTAATAGTGTGATCAGATATATTTATGTTATCTAGACTTGGATAACAATTTAAATCGATTTTAAGTAAAATGAGTGAGAGTGTAGAATTAATTGGATTTTCTGACCCCTATACTTGCTGCATTACTAAGGGAACATAACTTAATTGAGTAAGAGGACAACAAGTACTATTTATTGTATTATTTTGCAAAGTTGATTTGGTCTAAATAAATTCAGGACTTTTGAAGATGGATTCCCAAACCTATTCATATCTAATGCTCATGGCATCCGTGGACAGCATGCAGCTTTCCTTGCTTCATTTAGTTCTCCTGGAGTGATTTTTGAGCAATTATCAGTTATTTATGCATTACCAAAGCTCTTCGTTTCCTCATTCACACTTGTCCTTCCGTTCTTCCCAACGGGCACATCTGAGCGTATGGAGGATGAAGGTGATGTTGCCACAGCTTTTACGCTTGCCAGGATTTTGTCAAACATCCCAGTTCCTCGAGGAGGACCAACTAGTTTAGTTACCTTTGATATCCATGCCTTGCAGGTGTATACCAAATTCATGTCTTCCTGAAAAACCTGACGTATTTTTATACTGGTCATTTTCTAGCTTATATGTCATTGTAATCTTAAGCTGATGCTTGTTTATGTGACTTCTTCGATTACAGGAGAGGTTCTACTTTGGAGACAATATACTACCATGCTTCGAGAGCGGGATCCCCTTGCTTCTGAATAGGCTACAACAACTCCCTGACTCTGACAATGTAAGTTTTTTTCCTTTCCTTTTATCGTGGTATGACGTAACATAAACAAGTAATCGTATGTTTGACATTCTGATGCTGGAAATAGCGGTGTTTCTCTTCCGAATTTATTTGTATGCTTTGCAAAATATGATGTTGAGGAACTCTAGTAAACTAACATGTTGATGAATCTTATAGCACATAAAGCGAAGGGATCGTGAGGATATTGAAACAAGTAAACTTCTCATCTCTTTTAGCTAAATGTTTTATCCCTTCAGCCCAACCTCTGATGGGTAAAACTGGGTGGATGTGACTCGGTATTCTTTAATAAAAATGAGTGTAATATCAAAGCAGCTTCTCTTGAAGATTAGCTACGTCAAGCTTAATAGCTGTTTTTTTCCTTTTTGATAACTGTGGTGTCCGGGCCAATTTCCCCACACCTCAACTAATGCACTGGACACCTGCTAGCTCCCACTAGCACATTTTCCGTTTAACTTTGTTCATCAAAACTTAGACAGATGGAAAGAAATCACTATCATTTTCCACCTCTTATGGGATTTGAATCCTGCTCTGTAGTTATTTGAGCTTGATTTTTGCTAGGCCACACATTTGGATTTAGTAAAGCTTCTTAAGAGTTGTTCTTGTTTTGGTGTCCAGTTCAAAGTCTTCAAAAATTTGCTCTCAAACAGATGAACTGTTTTGTTTATGTTCTATTCCGATGTGCTTATAAACAGAATGAATTTGTATTAGTACTGCCTTCCAATAACCAGATACTATAGTTATTTTTTCCAAACTCGTGCTTAGATTCAACGGTTCTGAATTAAAGCATTAACTAGTTATGAAAAATGAGTCTACACTATGATTTTAAAATTAATGAATTCTTTTGGGTTGCTTTTTCCATTACATGAAGAAAAATAAAGAGGAAATGAATTCCTTTGAGGTGCTATTCTCATTACATGAAGAAAAATTAAAAAGGAAATGCAACGGTCTTTTTGGTCCTAAAATTTGTAGATCACATAATGTGTTTGTGACATTGCAGGATGCCGTGTTTTCACTTACTACTTGTACGACTGAAATAATGGAAGTGGTCAATGGTTAAATATTTTTTCCTGCTAATAATCGGCGTCCTGTTTCTTTCTGTAGATATCTCTAGCTTTTCCTGATGATGGTGCATGGAAACGTTTTCACAAGCAGCTTCAGCATTTTCCAATGGTATTCCTTCAAAACTAGTTTTTTGCTCAAAATAACTCCATCAGCATGGTGATCATACATTTATAATTTTATATTCATACTTTTATGCTTGTAAACTTGCTCCTGTATGTTCTAAAATATTGGATCGAATTATAGTTCCCCTTTTTATTGTCTCGTATCTTCAGTTTCTTCATTATGCACTTGTATTTTACAAGTTGCAAGTAGGACTGTTGACCTTTCTAAATGCCCTCTAGTACCTATGCTCAAAGTTGTCATAACCCCCTTAAATAAGTACAAATTGTATTTTATGAATTGCAAATAGGATTATTGACTTTTATAAATGTGCTCGAGTACCTGTGACCCAAAGATGAAGGCCATAAACCACTCCTTTTTTTTGGTAATTAGAAATTTTTTATTACCAGGGAAATGTGTACAAGTATAAAACAAAACCATATAGCTTTCATACTAAAGTTGGACATATAGCCCCAACTCTAAAGACATCTTAACTAAACAGCACCAATACCCCTAATTCAAATCTGAAACAAACTAGCTAAGGATAAAAGTTTAGCTCCTGCAGTTGTTTGGCTAGTCTGGGACTCATACTTCCTCGACAATGAATCTCTTGAACTATTGCTCTAAGTCTCTAACAATATCATCACAGTTCTTCTTCTTCATGCGGAAAGTTCTCCCATTTCTCTCCTGCCATATATGATAGACAGCACTAGTTAAGGCCATTCTTTACACTGCTGCTAATGGTCGTCTTCCTGATGCATATTTTGTAGCCCAGCTGATCTCCTCACTCCAATCTTGTGCATCCCTATTGATTCCTATCCAGTACAGCAGCTCTCTCCATATTGCTGTTGAGTAGCTGCACTTAGAAAATAAGTGTTCGTGGTCCTCTGCCCCTCCTTCACATAATGAGCAAAATGGACTGGTTAGTGCGCCCCATTTGATAAGCCTGTGTCTGGTGTATAACCTGCCCTGTAATGCTATGTATAGTATAAAGATCCACTTAGGACTACTCTGTTTGTTGCACTTCAGCTTCCTCCACTCAATTTCAGGAAAGTCTCCTCTAAGTTTGTTATAGATGTCTCTAATGGAATAACTTCCTGCATTCAAAATATCCTCCACTCTTATATTTGCTTCTGTTAGGTACTTTGCAGCACTTAGGTCTTTTTGAGTTAACCATGAAGCTTGCTTGGCATAAGTATTCCTTAGTACACCTTTCTTTATGTAATATGTATGCATCCATTGTATCCATTATCTATCCTCCTTCTTAAATAGATTCCGTAGGTGCTTTAGGACTGCTGCTTTATTCCATCTTAGTATGTCAGTGATGTTCAGCCCTCCTGCAGACTTGGGCCAACACAACTTCTCCCAAGCCACCAATGCCTTCTTGTTGCCTTCACATTCACCTGTCCCAAGAAATCTTTTACAAATGAGATTTCCTGGCAAGTTCTCTAAGTAACAAAGAAATAACTAAATAAAGATGACTCTAAGGAATACTCCACCAACAAAAGCGGAGCTCACCAATAGCGCTGGAAGAGAAGGAAGTCCTAACTCGTAGCATGCTCGCCTGCAAATCCGGTTCCTACGTTGTACTGTAAACCAATGTAGGTTCCCAAAAGAGAACGTTAGTACCATCCATTGTACTCAGTGAGTCTCAACAACAGGGGGCGAGACTTTAATAACATATACATTACGAGCAAAGTTCTAAATGCATGTAAAACATAAAGCTTATAAGAATATTTCTAAATAATTGCATAATAGCAGTTTATGAATATTCTAAAAGAAATTCTTTTCTTTTTCTTTCTTATAAAAAAAAACATACTTCACTTTATACTTTGGGAGTTCCAACTATCCTGACCTGTTTCTGTCTTAGTCACCGTGTGATCGGCACGGGTTCGATCCCAACTTGATCGAATAGGCCCAATCCACGAGGTGCCACTCGCTTCATGGTTCTCAGCGCTCATGTATCATACCTTAGCTTAGCTAAGAAAATTCTCAGCAATGAGACCCTCGGCTCGTGTGCTCCCTACTTTGGCACAAGTAGTTTCAGGACTGTGCGTCCACCAGATTGTATAGAGAACCGGGTTCTCTATATGTTTCCTCTGAAAGTACTGATGAACCAAAATGTATAGCGATCTGGTCCTATATCAGTTTGGTACAGTGCTAAGTTTGTGTGAGTCCACCAAATGGTAGAGTACCTGGTTCTTTATCGGGTTCTGCAGTGAATGCTAGTAAAGCAGAATGTAAATAAGGCCGAGGTTTTTACGTGGAAAAATCCAACACAAGGAGATAAAAAAACCACGACCTACACTTGTAGGCTTTTAACTTCACTAACTTGCAATCTCCCTATTACAAGCCACTTTACAATAACTCTATTGCAAAGACTTCAACTAACTTGTGATGCTCTCATCACAAGCAACTCTATAACTATCCTAGTTACAAAGAATTGACTAACTTGTGGTATTTCTTTTTTTTTTTAGACTCTAACTTGTGGTATTTCTACCACAAGCCACTTTGTCACCATACAGTTACAAAGGTTTTGACTAACTTATGATGTTTCCACCACAAGCCACTTTGCAATACTTCCGATTACAAAGAATTTTTCTTATGACTCAACCTAATCAATGCTTCTAAGAAAGCTGGATAGGAGTTACAATGAAGAACACATAACAAAGACTCAACAACCTAAGGACTTGAGATATCTTCGATCTTGGATCAGGTCCTTGAGGTTGAAGCAGCTTTGTTCTTGAGAGAGGTTCTTGAACACTTGAGAGAATGTTTTCCTTTTCTAATTTTGCAAGTGTTGAACCTGAATCTTATGCCTTGCATAAGGTTTATACTGCACAAGACATCCTTAGTGATGTCCAATCTCAATGGTGATGTCCAATCGAAATGGAAAGTGGCTGCTGCACTGTCTGCTGCACTGTTGCAGGCAGTCACTTTCTGCAATTGCTTTCCAGCTATAGTTGACTTGTACTTCTGTCAGAGAACACTAAGGGACCAGGTCCCTGTTGTGTTCCTCTTTGTACAGTTGCGGACAATCACTCAATTGCGTTCCAGCTGTTTAGTTGACTTGTACTTTTATTAGAGAACTCTAAGGGACCAGGTCCCTGTTGTGTTCCTCTTTGTACAGTTGCGGACAATCACTTTCTGCAGTTGTGCTCTCAAAGACACGGGGTGGAAGAGAGAATAAAGGTGAGTGGGGAAACAAGATTGAGAATGGAACTTGATTCTGGATAGCTGAGGATGACATATGATTAATAAGATAAAAAAATGTAAGAACTGTATCCCCCTAAAAACGCAACGAAACATGAGATTGCATGAGTAGGATACGAGCATTTTCAATAAGATGTCTATTCTTCTTTCAGCTACCCCATTTTGTTGAGATTTGTACGGACAAGATGTTTGATGAATAATCCCATGCGAGTTTATAAACTGCTGAAATGGGGAAGACAAATAATCTAGGGCATTATCACTATGAAATGTGTGGATAGACACCCCAAATGGATTTTTGAATTTCAGCGTGGAAGGTCTGAAAAATAGAAAATAACTCGGATCAAATTTTTCACAAAAATATCCAAAGTGCACTTGGAATAATCATCAATGAAACTGACAAAGTAGCATAATCCCAAGGTAGGACTAACCCGACTAGGACCCCAAACATCTAAATGGACCAAAGTGAGAGGTGACTTTGCTCGATTATCAAGACGCCGAGGGAAATGGGAGCTGGTACACTTACCGAGCTGACATGACTCACACTCTAGAGTGGACAAGTGAGATAAACCAGGTACTATTTTCTGAAGTTTTGACAAACTGGATGTCTCAACTGTTTATGTAATAAATCGGGTGAATTAGTAACAAGACGAGTTGTTGAAGGAAGATAAGATGTGAGTGCATGTGATATTGTAAGGATAAGGTAATAAAGTCCATTTGATTCACGCCCACTACCAATGATCTGCCTCGTACTGCGTTCTTGTGTAAAATCAAGGTCATCAAGTAATAAAACAGAGCATTTAAGTGATTTGGCTAAGCGACTACCGGTTCTGAGATTGAAAGAACTACCGGGAACATAAAGAACTGAATTTAAAGGTAAGGAAGGAAGTGAGCTTGCTTTACCTATTCCAGACCATGGTTTGAGACCTGTTGGCCATTGTGATTGTTAGAAGAGATTGAGAACATGAAATAGTAGTGAAATGAGATATGTTACCAGGAATGTGATCAGATGCACCTAAATTAATGACCCAAGATTCAGAGGATGAAGATTGGAAGACACAAGTCATGCTATTACCTGTTTGAACAAGGTAAGCTATTTCTGAAGATGTATGTTTACATGCTTTATAGTGAAGGAACTCATATAATCCGGTAAAGAAACCATCCAACTATTCATAGTATTGGACTAAGTTGCTCTGACACGGGTACGGGTGTCCGACATGGGTGCGGATCTAGATGTCGGATCCTTTAAGATAAAATTCTTAAGATTTGGAGATACGGATTCTAAAACCCACACGGGTACGGGGATCCGGCTAAAAATAATTTAAAAATAAAAATAAATATATCTCTAAATTATGTGGAGCACTTACCTATAAGATATTAGCCTACTATAATCGGTTAAAGTGCCCTAACAATCTTTATAGTCTCAACGTATATAATATAAAATCTTATAAATATAACTTTTTCTTCTTTATTCTTTTTTGTTTTGCGCAAATCAAAAAATTGAAGCTCAAAGCACACTTATATTAATATTTGCTACGTAACGTGGTTATAGAGGAGAAAATGGTCAAAAAGTATATAAATATGGTCAAAAAGCTCACTTTTTTAAAAGTGCCACAGTGCTTCTTTTTGTAATTTGATAGGAGACAGCTAAAGGCCTGAAACACTCCATTATGTAACCCCATTATCTCATAAACAATTGGAAAAATATGTGCTGTCAATTAAAAAGTATTCACTTCCTAATTTGTCCCTTTCTTCTTCATCCATTCTCTGCTGCCTCTTCTCTTTCCATCTCTGAGACATTTCCCCAGCAAAACATTTTCCATGTCTGTCTTTTTTTCTAGTATAAAACTCAAAACTCATTCGAGCCCTTCCCACGAGCTCTTGATTTTAGAAACATACAACATGAACAAGAAGATTGACCAAGACAAAAAGCTTCAAAGAACATAAAAGGACTAGTATAAATTACTACATAGCGGTGAAATTGAAGGTATTTCGTTTCTCATCTCTTCAGATCTTTACTTAGTGAAATCAAGTGGGAAAATTTTTGGTCAACGCACCCGATGTTGTCTGACCAGATCCGACACAGATCTCACACCCTTACCAGTGTCGTGTCGTGTCGTGTCGACACGAGTACGACACTCAAATTGCCGTGTTCGAGCAACTTAGGTATTGGATGCCATTTTTCTACCACCAAATTTTCAAATTCTTGACTAAAGTTGTATGGTTCACCCTGGAATGCCAAATTAGAAAACTCTTTTTTTTTTTTTGAGAAAACATAGTTCACTCGCCGGAAAATAAAAAGATTGTCGGAATTTGATGAAACTTGAATGGTCAGACTCGGAATAACCTCTCGAGTAATCTGTCCATAAGAAGCTTCGTCGGAAAAATTATTTTAGCCATGGGAAAGTCAGTGTAGTTGCCGGAAAAATCTCAAAGTGATCGGAATAAAAAGAAAAAGGTATGTGTTGGCTCGGAATTCCTAGGCAATCAGATTGTTCAAATAAAACTTCTCCAAAATCTGGTCAGAACAGGCCTCACGCGCAGGCGCATGGGTTAAATCTCGTCGGAAAATTTCTCACTTTTCCGGCGCATGGGCCAGATCTCGTCGGAAAATTTCTCACTTTTCCGGCGCGTGAGGGCGCGTGGGAAGATGTTTTCCGGTGTGGTTGACTAGGCTTTGGTTGCCTGAGCACGAGGAATCTTGTAGTGGTGTTGGTTTTTGCACAACACCAATCGAAAGTGCTTTTGTTGCGGACAACCTCTTAAGTCAATTGAAAATTGCACAGCGAGGAGGCCTTTCTTCCCGAAGTCGCTGGAATGATGCACATCGATAAGTTTCTCATTAATGCTCTAATACTATGCGAGAATGCACGGAAGAAAAATCTATTATTGATATTCTATTAAGTGTTTTACAATAACCCTATTTATAACTATACAACAACAACAACAACAACAACCCAGTAAAATCTCACAAGTGGGGTCTAGGGAGGGTAGTGTGTACGCAGACCTTACCCCTACCCCAAGGGGGTAGAGAGGCTGTTCCGAAAGACCCTCGGCTCAATATAATAAAAAAGACAAAAGAAGAGAGTATTAGATTCACCGCGGAAATCATACGGTAAAAG
>MU684967.1:3927-28989 GCA_026770625.1 Nicotiana glauca | reverse complement strand
GGGGGGGATTGTCACCGCTACCACTGGTGAGGCCCCACCCGTAGCAATAGAGCAAAAAAGTTTGTAATAAAAACAGCAAATTGCCAAATAGAGGCCCCAAAATCAGAAGTTGGAGCTCAGCAACACTTTGTGAATGAAAATCAGCCTATTCCGACTTCAAATAGCCTTAGATATTCTACAACTTGATTTTTCTTCCTTTTAATATATGATTCCGACTTCAAATAGCCTATTTATAACTATATATAATGCATATTCTACTCCTATTCCATGTGAGACTAGATTTATTTTCATTACTATCTAACAAAAGCAATCATACAGTAATTAAGTGGAGACCGCATCACCTCTACAGAATAAGAGTAAATCATCTACAATACTAAGTTGTAGTATGTTCAACTTCTCACATCTAGGATTATATTTGAAATCTGGCCTATCCTTGAAAACTGGACAAATATTCCATAGCCAAGACAAAAAGGTATGGAGACAATGGATCCCTTGCTTGACTCCTCTTTTAGCATCAAAGGGATTTGGTGGCTTGCCATTTATAACAATGGAGTAAGACACTGTTGTGACACATCTCATAATCCATTTGAGAAATTGGTCTGGAAAGTTCAGTTTCGTGAGGACCTGTTCAAGAAACACCCATTCTGGAGAGTCATATGCTTTTTGTATGTCTATCTTGATCAAGCATATCAATCTCGATTATATACATGGGTGATATCCCTTTCCTTTCATAGCCTTTCACTAGTTCATGTCCTCGTAAAATGTCATCATTGAGCATTCGTCCGCGCACAAAAGCTGCCTGATTATTGTCCACCAAGATATCCATCACATGTTGCAATCGACTAGTTAGCATCTTGGAGATGATTTTGTACCGAACAGTGAGAATAGTGCAACAGGAGATAGGTCGATACTGTTTGATGGAGGAAAGGTTCTTCACTTTCGGAATCTGAGTGACTGAGATACTATTTACTGGCTTATACATGCTGCTCCCATTAAAAAACTGCAGTGCTGATTCTGTTATCTCCTCACCAATTACATGCCATGCTTTCTTCTAAAAGCAGGCAGTGAAACCATCTCCCCCTGGAGCTTTCAAATCATCAATCCCTTGCAGTGCTTGGATTACATCTTCTCTAGTGAATAGGCATATGAGCTGCAGTTGTTTATTCCTTGTTAAAATTGGTACTCTTCTCATCACACTAGGATTAACAGCAGGTAGCGTAGTTGTTGAGGTCCCCAGTAGTTTCTTGTAAAAAACCCTCTATCTCATTGTCTATTCCTTCTGCATTTCTTATCAAGCTTCCATCTTCTTCAGTGAGCATTTTGATCTGATTCTGTGAGGCCTCCCTTTCATGCTAGCAAAGAAAAAATCTGTAGAGTCTCCTAGTTTAAGCCATTGTACTCTAGATTTTTGTTTGTAAACGCTCTCCTTTATCATGCTCCATTTTTCCAACTGCATTCTTATATCCTTCTGTTTCAAACATGTCTGCAGTTGATGTAGTATTCCTCATTTGTGCTTGTATGCTTTCCAGATCTCCCCTTAGCTTCTGGACCTTTTTAGTTGTATCTACAAATTCCTTCTTGTTGAGTCCTTTTAAAGCAGCTTTCACACTTTTCAAGTTCTGCCAAATGATCCACATATCTCCTCTCCTGATGCTCCAGTATTCCTGTACCATTTTCCCGAAGTCTGGATGATCAGCTGACAGTTATAGAATCTGAAAGATCTTTTCCTGTTGTCCATTGTTGCTTCAACCTCTATACTTAGTGGAGAATGATCGGAGAAGCGAGGATTCATCACTTGAATCTGCATAGGAGGCATATCAATCATCCATTGTGCATTCACAATTGCTCTATCTATCCTGCTGTATACATGATTGTTTGTCCGTGTATAAGACCTTCCTACAGTTGGCAGTTCAGTTAATCTGTAATCTTCCATGAACTCCCTGAAATCCTTTATTTCATTTTCCTGGACTGTGATACCATATACCCTGTCATTCATATCCAACATTGCGTTAAAGTCAACCATAATCAGCCAGGGACTATTCATCTGATCTTCTAACTTCCTTAGTGCCTCCCATAGAGCACCTCTATGAGAAATTTTATGTTGGCCATAAATAGCAGTAAAAACAAAACGTCTAGTAGAACTATTGCTGTGTACTACCCCATGTATGAATTGTGTATGCCTCTGCAGTGTAGTAAACTGTACGCTAGTAGGATCCCATATCCATATTCTCCCTCTGACATTAGAGGAAGCATTGGAGCAACAGTTCCAGCCAGATACAACCTTTACTATAATTTCCTTAGCTTTGGTTTCTTGAACTCTATGTTCAATTATTGGTATTAGATTTATCTTATTTACCTACAAGAATACACTCATCTCCTTTTGCTTATAGACTTTATTAAAACCCCTCACTTTTCAAGTAGCTATCTTCATGTTGAACTAGTTTGGGGTGGTGCCTCTTCCACATCTTCAGCTGTACTACCTTGTATTTACCTGCATCATCCCGAATCACATTTTCCTCTTGTATCCCCACTCTCACTGGAAAAAATCCATTGGTAGCGGTGAGAGTGCTCTAAGTTGGAATCAATTGGCTTGTTTGTTTGCTCTCTGCCAGACATCTCGATCAGCTCCCAGTGCATGTGATTCAACCTGCTGTGATTGAGTCACTTGTTTGCCTATGTTCCTGTCAATCTGTTTTATTGGTCCTCTTTCCCACCATTGGACTTCTGGCTTTTGGCTCCTAACCTGTTGCATTTTTGGATTTTTATCCTGCTGATTTGATGTTTCTGCCTTCTGCTTTTGTTTCCCATCCTGTTGCTTTGTCACTTGTGTCCCTGGTACTCCTTTTGGTCCATTGTAGTTGCGTCCAACCATTAGACACTTATTGCAGTATTGTGGTACCCAGTCATACTCTACCACCTCATCAAATTCCTTCCCAGTTGGATCCTGCACTCTAATGCTTCTAGGCAACTCCTTCGTAATGCCCATTTCGATGAAGCACACTGGCATGGGAAATCCTTGTTGTACTCGTGGTGCATTCATCAGCATATATAGGGTATCCCCGTCCACTAGCAAAGCTACTCAAAGCGACCCTTCCCCAACAATTCAGTGGCAAGTTTGGAAAATTTACCCATAATGGAATAGTCTTTAGAACTTCATGATAGAAATTAAAATCAGCAGACCACGATTTCAGGATTACTGGCCTCTTAGTTATGGTGTGTGGCCCTATGTAAAGTGCCTCATTTTTGTCCTCCATGGTATTGAAAAGTATGACAAAATACCCCTCATTATGACAGTATACCTTTGGTTTAGCAGCGAAATTCCAATGTGAGGCTATGAATCTCTCCATGGCACCATTTGGTGGAGATTCTCCAATTACATATGGAATATTAGCCTTTTTTCATTTCTCATTCTCAATCTCCATTTCATCCTGTTTCAATTGTACCTTCCTGATTCCATCCTGAATCAAAGGGGGAATAAATACTAGGTCCATTCCCCTTGCCGCCATCCTGTTACCAGAGAACAATTTTGCTCATGTTTTCTCTCCGTTCCCATTGATCGGTTCTACCTTTTTCTGAGGTACTGGAATGGCATCACATTGTTTCTTCTCCTCTGCTCTTCATTTACAACTATTTTGCTTGTGCTGGATTTAGCCTCTTGAATGAAAGCTCCACGCATCTCCTGATCCTCACCATTCGAAACAACCGTTCTCGCTACAGTAGCACTTTCTGGGCTTACTACTCCAGTCGTCATACCAGCTGACTTAGGTGTTGAATTCAGCGTACTAGCACTCCGGTTTCCTGAATTGAGTGGTGAATTCAACTCTGGAGCACTTACTCCTCCAGAGTTCGGAGTTATCGAGCTTTTCTCCTTTTCACAAATTAGGGTTTCATTTTGCGATGATACCCTTCCCATTCCTCCACTCCTTAAATAAGTACATAGTGACTAACATTGTAAAATGATCCCTCCCTGCCCCTTACCTACCAAATAAAAGATAAAGAGGGAAAATACCAGCCCTAGCTGATTTGGGATTTAATGCATGATCGATGATTCAATGATGTTTTATCTTTGAGGAGGGGGTAGGGAAGAGGGGAGTGGATCCCGCTATGTTATGAGCTTCTTAAAATGTGCAGTATGTGAGCTTACGAAGTTTGCGCGCATGTCTGTATTTGCATTGACCGCTACCGTATGCTATTCAGGGAGTTAGTTTTCTGGATTTGGCAGGCTGTGCATGTCATCATCATCTACTTGATCTGGTTGAATATAGTTTATTCCTTGAGAAATTGTTGGGTCCTTCAATAATCAAGCTGCTGGATTTTTTATCATCTCTACATCGTTGCTTTTCAATTTGCCTTGCATCTGGAACCACGTTCACACTGCTCATTTACATATGGCCTGTTGTGGTTGATTATCAGATTGTCTGTGCTAAAGTTAGGGAAGGTGATCAACGAATTGTACGGATTAAGGAGGGAGATCCTGCCGGACGTCATGTGGTGATAGTGGATGATCTTGTACAATCAGGTGGCACCCTAACAGAATGCCAGGTGAGAAAGCTAATGGTGCTGACTGCTGGTTACATCTGAACAAATTTACTTCCCCTCACATTAGGCTAGAGCCCTCATATTTAGCTATACGTTTATGAAATGGTCGGTTAAAAAAAGAAAGGAAAAAAAAACGTTCCTATCTAGAGTCTAGTGCTCCTCTATATTTGGTTCTGATACTTTTGTAACTCATTTCCATTCTGGCTAATACAAGTTACTTGGCAGAATCTGGTGAAGCAGAAGCTATTTATGTACGGTCTTTTGTTTGATGTAGTCTCTGATAGTGAAAAGTTGGCCTCATTTAGGTAAGTTATGAAACCCTATCATTTAAAAGGTAGAACTAAAACAAAGTGCAGAAAGTACCATTCTTGGGTCCATGAATTCTTTATAGTTGTTAGTTCTGTATGCTCTAAAACTGGAGAAACTCATTTAGATTTCTTTTTTTTTTCATGTTGAAGGGTTGTCTTCTCAACGAGAAAATTATGATATGTGGACTGTGGAGAGGGTCATAGTAGCATATGTATCTTCTTAAATCTTAACAAACCTGATTGTTAGTATGCGCATTTTTAAAAATGCTTAGATGCAGAGTAGAAGTATAAAATATTTGACCACTGTATTGAGTTGACATTCTTGAAAATTGAAATATACTTTTTCTCTTTTGTTATTTAAAGTAGCAAAACTATTCTCTGCCTTTTTGCAGAAAGTGTTGGCTAGACACGGAGCTCAAAAAATAAGTGCTTATGTGACCCACGGAATTTTTCCAAACAGATCATGGCAGCGTTTTAACCACGACAAAGGAGGTAGGCATATGTTCTCAGGTTCTTATATTAGTAGCAATAATTTCCTTCTATAAGATTGGTTCTGCAACAATGTCAAAGCCCTTAATATCTTTGCAGAAGGCTCTGAGTGTGTGGCATCACGTTTTAGATCTCTTTTGATTTATTAGACTTTCATGTACCCTTATCGGGAAAAAATCCTGTATCTATTAACAGGTTTTTCCCTAAATAATGCTAAATTACCATGCTTTGATGTGCTTCTTTTCGAAATCTTCCTCTACTGTTCTTTTGGGCGAGGGATGGTCTTTTCTGTTTAAATTGTGCATTGCCTCTATCCATTTCGTGAAAAATTCCTTGTGTAGTTGTTTCATCTTTCCTTGAGCCGAGGGTCTATCGGAAACAGTTTCTCTACCTTCACAAGGTAAGAATAAAGTCTGCGTATACACTGCCCTCCCCAAGCCCCATTTGTGGGAATATAATGGGTTTTTTTTTGTTGTTGTTAGATTGGACAAATTATGTACTAATAAAATTTGGCAACTGAAAGTAGATGTTATTCAGCAATACAACACATTCAGGCACCAAGTGTGTTTGCAGCATGATCTTTTCTCTTTGTTGGTTGAAATTTCGTCCGTATTTAGCAAATTAATATTAAAATTTATTAGCATATCTAGAAGTTTTTAAATTCTCAATGAAATGCACAACTGCACTCTGAATGTCTGTCTTGAGTTTTGGTCTATCCTCCTTTTGATTTTTCTCATCCCTGTTTACCTTTTAAATTTTTCAGGTAGTCCGGAGAGTGGGATGACTTACTTCTGGATCACAGATTCATGCCCTCGAACAGTGAAGGAGGTGAAAGACAGAAAGCCATTTGAGGTTCTGAGCCTCGCCGCTCCCATAGCAGCTGCACTTCAGATTTAATTGCAGATCCTCCTATGCTGTTATTTCATTCTTTATATTCACCTTTGATTCAAGATGTATAGAGAAAGCAAGGAGTAGCGAGCTCTTCCAGGCAGCACTACCGCAATAACTGGTGCTACTCAAGTGTGTTGTGTCAGCTAGGAATTTTGATTAGACACAACTTTCTTAGTTAATTTACTTCTCAAAAAGACATACACTTCGATTTGTAGCATAACTAAGATGTTTCTACTCTTTCAAAGTTCTTCACGGAGATGATGAATCTACCTCGAGAAATGGATCCTTTCTTTCTCATAAAATTGCTTTCTTGCATGATATGCAATTCTTATTTCTAGCCGTCAACACTTGTTGTGACTTTCGATTTGGGAAGAAAGTCCAGTCATGCAACAATTCTGTCAGTGGATCATTTGTTGGCATCATGCATATACTTGCCTAAAATAATAAAAGAGAAAGGACATAACAAAGGAATGCTGGAATTTCCAAGACATTTTTCATGGTTACTCGAATCTTTTTTTGACCAAAAAAAGATAATATATTAATACTACTAGATATCGTCTGTTACATCACCTTCCAAGCAGTACGTCTCAAGGGCGTTTAGCGTTTAAATTTCCCAACTCAGCCAGTTGGGCACAAACAGTAGTAGCCATAGTTTTTACAAAATAGACACAAGAAGCCCTATCCAAAGCTAGATTATTTATTACATAAGAGGGTGGGGGAGTTGGAACTCAGTCCCTTCCTTCAATGCCTCTCTTGCAAGCTTGTGGGCGACTTTGTTCCCTTCCCTGAAATTATGGATGATCCTCGGCTCCCTCAGCTGGAGCATTAACAACCTGCAAGAATCAATGATTGTTTCATGAGTAAGGGAGCCAACTTTTAAAATTTTTATTACCTGTGTAGCATCCGTTTCCACGATCAAAGGTGTGAATCCCTTTGTTAGGGCAATGTTGAGATCTTCCTTGAGAGCTTGAAGTTCTACATGCAGAGGAGATGTTGCTAGGCAACTATGTTTGTAACCTGATAACCAACGACCATTATGGTCCCTAAACAGACCTCCTAGTCCTCCTATTTTTCTTTTATCGTTAAAGGCCCCATCAAAGTTTAGCTTATAACTGCGGGGAGGGGTTTATGCCAACTAATTTTGATTGCATGGGTTGGAACAGTGAATTTTTCTTTCTTTAGTAATAAGAATATACTCTGTAGCTAGGGCTACAACAGATTTGGGGTTGGGGTGGTACCTAGTGTTTTGATGGTTGTTGTTATTACGATTAAGCCAAATACTCCAGAGAAAAAAAAGGATAGTAATCTTTCCATGATAGGAGGGATGAGGGGGAGGTGGTGTTCATATTGTGCAGTGTTTCTAACCAGTGAGGATAAACAGCTCCTGGGTTGAAGCTAAACCACAACCTATTCCAAATGTTTCTAACTACATAGCACTGCAAAAAATATGTTCTATAGATTCCGCGTCATTTTTATAGACTGGGCATGTGGGATCTATATTAATACCAATATACGAGAGGTATGATCTAGTGGGTAGTTTATTGTGACGACATTTCCTTAGAAGAAATTTTATTTTGCTTGGGCAACTGAGTTTCCAAATCCAACTAAAGTCAATAGGCGGTTGTTCACTGTGATTAATAAGGTTGTAGTAACTCTTGGAAGTGAAATTACCATCCCCTGTTAGGTCCCAAGTAATCTTCTCAGTTTGCCCTACTTTTGGATGAAGGGTTAGAATGCAGTTAATAATGTCCATGGGAAGGTTAAAATAATTTTTTTCTAACGTTCACTTACCATTATTTCAAATGTCCCTTATCAAAAGATTAGAGTTATTATTAATTAAAGGACCCTCAATAACCTTTCTTAATTCCGGTGACTTGGGGATCCAATTGGCTTCCCAAATATTATGTTTGGAACAAGATCCTGGGATCCACCTTATCCCTTTACTACAAATGTCCCATCCTTTTATAATGCTCTTCCAGATATAAGAAGAGTCGCGATAATTATTTTTAGAGCCATATATAGAGGATAGAACCTTTGACCAAGGCCGGTCAATATTGTGAATAAGTCTCCATGAAAGGTTAGCTAGATTAACTAAGTTCTTATGCCTAGCAACTCTAATACCCAGCCCACCGTGACACCTATATTTGGTGACTGTATTCCACGCTACTAGGTGGATTTTTTTTGTAGTTGAGGTCGATCCCCAGATGAAGTTTCTCTGAAGCTTATCAATGTGGTTGAGAGTTTTTATGGGGAGGAAGTTGTAGTGCATGATGTGATTTGGCATGTTGTTTAAGTTGGCACGAGCTAGAGTTACTCTTCCTGCCATGCTAAGTAGATTTGATTTTCAGGATTTATCTATGATGAATTGGTAATCAGAACATTTAGGAAAGTGATTAGTAACAGGGTATCCTAGATATTTTCCAAAGTTTTTACTTGTGTTGATATTGAAAAGCTTGACTAGCTCTTTAGTAGTATTCTTAGGGCAATTCCTGGACACTATCAATTTCGATTTATTGAGGTTGATTTGTTGGCCAGATAATTTGCAGAAAAAATTAAGGCATTGAAGCATAGTTATAGGAGATTTTTTATCAATTCTACGTGTTAGAGTTAAGTCATCTGCGTAGAAAAGATGAGAAAGTTGATATTTGTTACTGCCGGTTAAAATTGGAGTCCAGTAGCCTATGTCAACATAGTGATTGATATGGATGGATAACATTTCCATGCATAGAATAAAGAGATAAGGTGATAGAGGATCGCCTTGTCTGATATCTTTACTAGGAGTAAAAAAATTACTTCTACTACCATTTATATGAGTAGAAATTCTACTAGAAGTTATACAGCTCATAATGAGAGTTATGATTTTGGGAGGGAATTTGAAAAAGCGAAGAGTCCTATAGATAAAAGACCATTCTAAACGATCAAATGCTTTTTCAAGATCTATTTTAAGGACCATATTGGCCTTAGAACCTAGTTGATTTTGCATTTTTAACATAAGTTCCTGAATAATGATAGCATTGTCACAAGTACGTCGACCCTTAATAAAACTAGATTGGTGAGGACTGATCAATTTATCTAGGAAGGGCTTAAGTCTATTAGCAATTATTTTAGTAATAGTTTTATAAACAGTGTTATAAAGTCCTATTGGTCGAAAAATTTTCAGGTTGTTTGCATTGGGAATTTTTGGGATAAGGCATAGGTAAGTATCATTTACACCTTCTGGAAGTTTCCCAGTTTTGACGACTTGGGTTATAAGCTGAGTAACTGAAGGTTTGAGGGAATGCCAGTGTCTTTGGAAGAAGAATGGATGTAGGCCATCTGGCCCCGATAATTTGAAAGGTTTGAAAGAAAATATTGCATTTTTAATTTCTACTAGGGATATATTAGCGTCAAGGGTTGTTAAATCAACTTGGTGGTGATGAGGGATATCACTCTTTATTGATGACCAATCAGAATATATATGGCTGGTAGAGAAAATATCTTCGAAGTAGGAATGAGTGTATTCCATGATTTATTTTGGGTCATCAATCCAATTACCAATAGGGTCCTTGAAGTAGATAATCTTGTTTCTCCTTCTATTATTAGTGGCACTAATGTGAAAGAACTTAATATTTGAATCCCCATCATTAAGCCAATTTATTCTAGACCTCATTTCCAATAATCTTCTTCCATCCTTAGGATACTATTATAGTCAGCTTTTAGAGAGGATTCAAGTTGATTAAGAAAATTACTATAACCATATGAACTAGAATTTTAAATCCCGTTAAGCCTGGCTAAAATTTTTTCTTTCTTTTTAAAAAGATCACCAAAAGTAGTTTACTCCAGTTTGAAATACGAAGCTTAAAGGTATTAGAAGCCTCAGTGGAGCTATTATTAAGCCAGTAATCATCCACAATTTTCCAAATTCCGGATGGCCACACCAGTAACTTTCTAATCTAAAGGGCTTGCTTAAGGACATTTCTACTTTGGGGATTAGATTAATAAGAATTGGGTGGTGATCCGAATGGGTCTTTGGGAGATGTATTGTGGAGGCCTTGGAAAACAGTTCCACCCAATTGCTATTTGCAAAAACTTTATCTAATCGCTCCATAATATAGTCACTAACATTTTTACGATGGTTTGATCACGTATATTTACAATATTTAAAACCTAAATCCATAAGCTTACAATAATTTATTTTTGACCAAATCTTAGTTGCTCTTTTCCTACTTATATGGTTACCTCCCCATTTGTCATTTGCTATTAACACGTTATTTAAATCACCCCTAGTAGCCAGACATCTTTATTATTTCTATTGGAGGTGATTGAACTAGCATATAGAGTAGTAAATAACCAGTTATGGCGAATAGATGATACCTCAATTAGTGCATGGATCTCATTGTTTATTTTGATGAAGTTGTTCACAGATACCAAGCTTGCATCCCATAGAACATCCATTCCCCCATTTTGGCCATCATCAGGAACCTCAATCATGTCGGAGAAACCAAACTCATGCATGATACTGCCATGATTTGTCATTCTAGTTTCAAGTAATGCTACCATGCATGGATGGTGATTATCATTTAATTCATGTAAATTTCTTTTAAACTCGTCATTGTTGCCCCCCTGATGTTACAAATGATGATATTTTTAGCACGATTCATGGGTTGGGGTATGGCTTGAATTTGACCATTCATCCGGCTTCCTTGGGGGAAGATTGAGTTCCTTCTCAGAGATGGTACCAGTATCATTGCAATCTTCCCCACCGTTGGGTCTTGTGATGGACGCATGTCCATTGTGAACTTGTATAGTGAAGCTGGACAGGCTAATATGAGCCTCTTCTCCCGCATTTCCTCAAAGAGATAAACCTTTACCTCGTCTAGGTTTGTGGATTCTACTATGAATTCCTCCATTAGGTTGACCTCCTCTATTCCTTCCTCCATTGGATTTCTTAGGTTTTGATTCATCTGAGGAGATGGGATTTCCTGGTTCATAGGACCTACGTTTATTGGAACCTGGGATTGCATGTTGTTCACTAGAGGATCCCAATTCATTAGGATAGGGTTGAGAGCAGTCATCTCTTGGGGAGGGAAGAAAGGAAGGTCCAATCCTATGTTCTGGGCAGGTAGGGGTTTTGGTTGTAGTTGGGGGGCAAGTTCCACCGAGCTCTCATGGAATGTACCAGGTTGTTGTTCATGCCCGGTGCCAGCGGTTGCATTATATTGTTCACCCAGATATGATTCATATAGTTTCTCATTGCTAGGTGAAGACCCTCGGAGACTAGTTGGGCTAGGAATTGCGGTTTCGAATTACAATGAGATTTTCCTGCCCATTGATATTGAGTTGGAGAGATATTCCCCAGCCCATTAATCCTAGTTCTATCCAAGAGGTTGGGTGGTGATCCTGAGGGAGAGGGGATTGAGCATATATCACAGGCAAGTTTGGAAGTTATGGAGGAAATGGTGGAAGATTTTTCATGGGTGCAGTACAGTGGTTCCTTAGGATTTGAATCAGCCTGAACCTCCTTATTTGTTGTCCTAAGGTGAGTCTCGGCATTATTAAGATAATGGAGAGGTTGATTTAAAGAGTTGGGAGTAGACATAGGGGTAATGATTTTTTCAATTTGCATGGCATATGAAGGATTTAGCGTGTTTGATTTAATAGATTTGGTAGCATGCGTATGGATAGGAACGTGTAACCGGGTTTGAGACAATTGTCTTTCTGAGTTCGATTAGTTGGACGGGTGTACATCCGCATGCAAACTATGGTTATTGGTTAATTGGTTGTTTGGGTTATTAGAGGGGGTTAGCTGGTCAGATATAGGAGATGATTGAGGAGAGTAAGAATTAATCTTTGATTAGTCAGTAAGGTCATTAGGAGATGTAGATAGGTAATTAGCAATTTTGTCTTCTTGTGAAAGGAGATTTGCTAAGATCTCTTTTGTCTCTTCTGCCCGGTTCATGCATTGGTTACTAGTGGTTTTAGAGGAGCTATTGATGGTTTGCATAATAATTGTATTAGTGGTATTTTCTAAAATCGGGTTCTGGTCTATATCCTCTAATTGAGAATTGTTAATCAACGAGAATCTATTTTTAGTATTAAGGATATTACTAGTATTGGGGATGGACCTTGAGAGGTATGAGTTTGGTACATTATTTATGGAGGAGATATTAGTAGTAGACTTAGGCAAATATTTAAAATTTTGAGTTATAATATACTTACATGTTGATGCATCAAACATTTTTACCTTAATACCTGCTTCCTGGGGTTTTCCAAGCTCCTCACTCGATTTAAATTTCCTAGGTTTTCTGCTTCTTGTGAATGAGACCGTGGACCATTCTTCTTCTTGTGATGGAATAAGTGTTTGAGTTTTATTCGCAGATCTATCTGATGGCAATGGAGTAGTGTTCCTTAATGGAGAAATTCTTTGTGCACAGGAGTTTGTTTTATGACCTAGTTTTCTACATATTTTGCAAAGAATTTGATCAGCTTCGTATTGAATGATTTGCTTGTGAGTGCCTATCAGAATATGCTTCTTAAGAGGCCCATCCATCGAAATTTCGATGCATAGTCTAGCGTACCTTCCTCTTAGAGAAGAGGATGTACATGCATCTATCCTTAGAAGTTTTCCTAGTGCACCCCCTATTCTCTTTAGGATCACACCGTCATAGAATTCAGTTAGGAGTTGAGGGAGTCTAACCCATACTGCTGTATAGGGTTGTTTGGCCTCAGACACCACAAAATTGGGTTGCCATTTTTGGGTAGATAGGAAATAACCATAGATAAACCATGGACCTGCTTGTAGAATGTGATTCATGGTCTCCTCTATAGTCATTACCTAGGTCAATTAAGGGTATATGATCACCAATATTTCATAAGGCCTGGATCTTTTGTTTTAATATTTGTTAAAGGATTCTTCTTCCTTGAAGTTTAATATTAAGGAGAATTTCCATGGGTGATAGATTCTTTACCTATCTTCCAAAGATATGGGAATTGAAATGGAGGGAACAATTTCTTTGTTTGTAGGATTGGCGGATGGTTGTTCTTCGTGGATGTCCATAAGGATTGAGAAGGAAGATGCAGGGTCGAGTGAAAAATTAATAGAGTTTTCATTTTCCAATAATTTGTCTTTGAACGTTAAAAAGACCTTTGGAAGGTGAGTCTCCCCCATAATTAATGGTTGTCTCCATTAAATCGCAGGATTCTTTATCCGGGGGTTTTGGAGGAATTTGGATGGTTAATGGTTTTGAAATTGACGAATTCATAGTTAAATATGTTAAGGGAGTTATTGTTTTGATGGTTAAGAGGGTGTTTGGATGGGCTTAAAAGCTGGTCAAACCAGCTTTTAAGCACTTTTTTTATTTTTTGGAGTGTTTGGCAACAAAAAAAGCTGATTAAAAAAAGCTAAAAAGTGCTTAAAAAAAGCCAAAAGCAACAAGTTGGCTAACCCCAACTTTTTTTATTTTGGCTTAAAAGCCATTTTAGTTTGACCAATAAAATTACCCTCTTGCCCTTATAAGTTTTTATAATACCAAAATTACCCTCTTCTTTCCTCTTCATCTTCATTTTTATAATACCAAAGTTTTTATATTTTCATCTTTTTAATAAGAAAAAGTGTTTACCACCACTTGTTTGCCAAACACTTCAACAACTTTTTTTAAGTTTCAGCACTTTTATCCAAACATGTAACTGCTTATTTATAAAATAAGCTCCAGCACTTAAAAGCTTGTGCTTAAAAGCCACTTTTTTTAAGCCAATCCAAACGGGCTCTAAATGAAGAGAGAAGGAGGAGCTTCTCTCTCTGTAAAAAAAAAAAATGGTTCTTACTCTTTATTTACACAATTTCTAGATTATCTGCTTCAAAATTACCTGTTGCAAAAATAATGGATTATAGAGAATAAGATATAGTTTGAGGCGTGTCAAGGACATTGTCCTTAAGGATATTTCGCTCACACCGTGATAAAAAATAGGCGTATCCCCCAAGATTCAACAAACTCTTCTAGTTATATAAACTAGGAGCAGAAACAACAAAGTTTAACAAAGATAACCCAGCAAGATAATAGAAAAGTTTTACTTTGTTTTTTCACTATTTTTTTAAAGATGAAACAAAGAGGTATATTTATATAGTCTAAAGAAGATAGACTATCTGGTCAGAAAACATTCAAATGCATAAAGCCATTAAGGCTTTTTCAATTTTCCAATACGTTAAAGAAAATGCCATTAAGGCTAAGAAACGGTAAAGCCATTATAGCAATTAAGGCTATACATAACTGATGCATCTAATATAAGTCATTATCATTCAATTGCTTGATTTTATTTGTCAAAGAATGAATTCAAACTTATTAAATTAGCTGTTATAAATATTAATAATTATTCAAAATAATTAGTGTAATAAAGATCCATTAATCTAATATTAAAAGAATGAACCTAGATATGATTTTAGACAATTCTTTTTAAGATATTAAAACTAATTTTTTCAACATTACCAAGACATTTTTCATGTTTACTCTTTAATTACCCAATTTCTAGGTTATCTTTCATGAAAGCAAACTTTCTATCTATACACCAGAGATATCAGTTCCTTTTCAAGTAGGGAAAAAGGGGGAACAGTATGAGAGAAGCTTGCCCAAGCAAAATTGAAACATGTGAAAATCCTTCGGACATGTACAACAGATTTAAAAGACAAGATAAAGAAAGCAATTCTGAATTTCAAGTTCCATCACCTACACATGCATATGGACATAAACCCATTACACAGTTGCTGGGATAATATCTGGCCTAGATGAGGAAGGAGAAAATCCAACAAGCCTCAACTATAATATCACTTTGTTAGATGTCTTGATGTAATTCAGGAATCTTGTCAAGGCCTTGCCACTATCAATGGCTTCTCTGGCTCTATCAAAAGCTGTACTTATGTCTTGAGCTCCATCAGACCCAAGCAAATGATCGATCATACCAGCATTTAAGACAATTCTATCATATGCTGGACCTTTCTCTCCACGTAAAGCTGTTAAACCCAACTCTATATTCTTTGCAACCTAGAGAAATTAACAAAGGAACAGAGGTTTAATCATCTTGATTTACATTACCACCAGAAGGACAAAGCTCGAGGAATATGCTGGAAATACGAGAGTAGTACTCAAGTTGAGGCAACTGGCCTTGACTTCTGTCTAGAAGTTTCAAATCCTAAACAAAGTAAACCGATGATATTGGACCACATGGTTAACTTCACAAAATATAGTCATTTATAAACTTTTTGAATTGATGCGGCCACCAAGATAGTAGTCCCAGTATATACAATGGCAAAGAGCAATCAGCGTAACATGCAAAATGATAAAAATCACTTATCGCTCTGACAAATTTGGTGCTAGTAAATTAACAGTGAAACCTGGGAACAGAAAGCATTTGAAAGAGAACAAGAGAGACGGAGCTTACAGATCTATCTGTTCTTGGAGTATCTGTGGGTGCAAAGCCATAATCCTTAGCATTAACCTCAATATTGAAACTCTCACGTGATACACCTGCGACATCTTAAAAAGCTTGAGCTTGCTGAAAAGATGCTTAAAACCAGCTACTTCATTGCCTATTTTCTTTAGAATAGGTATGTTGTTTTTATGTAGTTGGAGAAGCAGGAATTTAGCAACTCAACATAGAAAGTAAGGGATAAAATCACTGACAGTATGGTAAACACGTACCATCAACTGCACAAGCAGGTGCCAAATTCACTGAACGAAACCCTGAGCAATAATTCACAGGAAATCCTTTTGATGCATTTGCTGGCCGCAACCTCGTCGTCATTGAAAGTGCGCCTTCCTCACCCTAAAGATGCAAACATCTACAGAGATTATGTACGACTCGCAAAATCAATGTTGCCACTGGTTTTCTCAGGTCAGAGATGATAGTAAACAGCAGAGGGACCATCCCACCGCCCCACCCACCCCAAAAAGAAATCTTCTTTCAGGTCATTAAGTACCTTTACAACCAAACCAGCATGCACACCCCTTCTCCTCATAAGCATTAACAATGGTTCTTCATAACCTTCGTGATAGAAACCAGCAACAATTGCTTCCTTTCCCCGAGCCTGAAGAGAAAACAGAAAAATTCAACTAAAGATCAATTTGTCCAAGCTGCAAGGAGCTTCTGCTTTTAAAATACAAATTGGAGAAAAGAAAAAGCCATCTAAGAGCCTATAACTTCTTTCTAAAGAACCTACATGTGATTGAGAGTCGATTGAATTAATTCAATACCAGTTCCAAGCTAAGCTCATAAGTAAGCAGAACAATATAACAACAACAACAACAACAACCGCCCAGTATAATCCCACTTAGTGGGGTCTGGGGAGGGTAGTGTGTACGCAGACCTTACCCCTACCCTGGGGTAGAGGGGCTGTTTCCAAATAGACCCCAGCATCCTTCCCTCCAAGAACTTCCCACCTTGCTCTTGGGGATACTCGAACTCACAACCTCTCGGTTGGAAGTGAGGGTTGCTTACCATCAGAGCAACCCCTCTTGTCAGAACAATATAATAACATACTAGAAATTTAGAAATTTAAATACGTAGACTTAAATGCATTTTTTGTATTTGGTACAAAATAAACAAACAGTAACGTGACCTACCCGCACAATTTGTTGAACTTTCTCAGCTGTCGCCAATGGTGGGCGTTTCTTTATATGTTCCCTTAAACCTATCAATGAGTATCTGCAAAGACAATAACATATGGACCATCATGTTAGCTGCATCTTATCATCATGGAAGTTTAACACAGGTTACATTCATAAAGCAATGATCTAAGGAACAATTTCTTTCTACAACTGAGCTGTGCCTTAAACGGACATATATATGAATACAGACGAAGTGCTGACTAGGTGCTTAACCTTCAGGGTCAGCCAATTAGTGGCAAGTAATTTTGCAATTAAGTTGAAACTTTTAGCCTCTAGTGACATATTATCCATTTCAAAAAAATATACATGCAGAAGCCATTTCAAAAAAAAAAAAAAAATAACTTATGCATAAATATCTTAAATATAAATAGTTTTATTTCTTAATTTTCACATGATATTCGGGAATGGAGTAACTGTTCAAAGCCTAGATAGATATCAGAATTTAGTGTTTTATATTTGCAGTCTTGCACCAAAAAGAAACTGCCTTCCCCCCAAAAGCATGGTAAAAGTACTCAAATAGAAGACATAATTATATCTCACATATTTTTTAAGTAAGCCGCGGAAAGTCAAAAGTGAAGAAGAGACTCAACGGTAGGAGCCATGTTCAGATGGGAAACTGAAATATTAAGAACATCGAGGAAGGGAGGAGTCCAACATAAAGAAAGGATTTGGAACAGCCATAGAGAATATCTCAAACCATCAGATTCTATGAACCTAGAACTTTAAAGCCTTCAGAATTGGGAAGGCCAGATTGCAGAATCTATAGCAGAAATATATCCTTTCTATTTTTAACTGCTAGGACGGTTGCTGGGAAGTTAATTGAGGCGTTATCTTTCCCTTTAGGACGTGCAAGAAAAAATAAAAGGAAAAAACAAAAGTAAAGAGATAATGATTTGGTTTCTGAAAGGTTGGACCTACGTACAAAGATGGGCGAGCTTCTCGTTGACTTATATAAGCAAAACCAACTTCATCATCCTGAATACAATTTGGATTACTAATAAACTGCAACAGTTTATGTAAGTTTAATGCAAAAAAAGGTATCAAGGGACGGGAAAATCATGGACCTCAAGAAGAATTTTAGCTTGAGAGGGGGTTAAGTGTGTGTTTGCTCCCATAAACATCAGCATTTGTTCTTCAGTGATGCCTCCCTGGAATAAGAAAATGAGGTTTGGTTAAACCACTTGCTTCAAAAAACAAAAAAAAATTGAACGGATGTAGAAATCTATCTACTATTATTGGATCATAACATTTTCTGCAAACTCAAATTTTCATTTGAAGGTGACTATTTGAGGACAGCTTCTTGCAGCAGGTGCCTCTTCAAGTAAATATTTTCTTGCATATTCATGTTTCCTACTAGTAAAATCTTTCCAGTATATATATCAGATATAAATTTTAGATATAGAAAATAATGGACATCTTATTACAGCATATAGGCACATATGACACCTTTGGTGGCATCCAATCCACACCATGGAGCAAGCAAGATTCACCATAGCAGGATCTAACAGCAGCAACAAACAGTGTACTTCTGAAGTAGCGGGTATTTCCATCATAAGGCTCACCGTAGTGAGTCAATGAGTTCACATCAGCAACTGGTGCAGGGCCTGAAAGGGATCATGACAAGATTAAAGCAGATAATAAAGAAATGTCATTTAGCAGCAAGCACGTAACAAGCAACAACCAATGTCATTTGGCAGCAGGCACATAACAAGCAACAACCAATTCTTTTTAGACAAAAGCAAATAGTATATTACCAAGTTCATTATCAAATGCAAGGCAGTAGGCTTTCAGCTCACGATCTGTTTCCCGATTCATTCGTTGGCCTATCATAAATGCAGAAAACAGTGACTCACTTACACTAGATGATTCCAATTCTCCTACTTTCAATGGAAGGACATCTTTTAGAACACCCTGAACTTCCTCATATCCAAGATGACCCCCAGCCAAAACTTCCCTAAGGGCACCAACGAGTCTCATCTCCGCAGTACCATTACCAACGAATTGAGGGCCTATTGAACTGCCAACTCCCATTATCGAGCCTTCTGGATCAGCAATAAATATGGTATCCTGGGGAAGCACTCGAATCAATTGCGGCCAATAATGGTTCATTGCACGCCTTTCCCCTTCACTCCATTGGGTTGGCTCTGGGAAGGCATTTGCACGAATGGTCATTGCAGAAAAAAATGCCCCAAGTTGTGCTTTTGATACTGGTTCTTCGTCTTTGAGCTCTCCCTTTGCTGAAATCAAACATTATGCTACTAAGTAACTTCAGTAGTCATCAAGAAGTCTTACACAGATATATCCATTTTAATAGCAAAGCAAGTTTTACACTGGGATATGGGAATTCATGCCTCAATAATTTTTGTGGTTTTGCTTTTTTTAAATTACTTTGACCTTGTCAATTTTATCTTCTGAAGGTATACTTTCCGTGATTTAAATCAAGCAACATCGGCATGCAGATTTCTGGAAGAGGGATACTTAAATGATTGGTCATCTTTTTTTGGTAGTCCTAGGCTAAAAAAAAATGTCTTGGATCGTGTATTAGCTCCCTACCTAATTCTTTGACTTAAATGATTGCTCCTCTTTTTTTGGTAGTCCTAGGCTTTGACTTAAATGACTTAAATTCTTTAACTCTTGGTCGAGCGACGCACACCTGTAGTGTGCAGTAAAAGGAGTTTTGGAGCCTAGATTTAGGCTCGCGATGGACGCATACGTATACACGCACAGTGAATTAGCGAAGAAGATGGATTTGTACCCCATTCCCCTATGTGAGATTTCCCATAGGTTCATTTGATGTTTTATGACTTGCGAGGACGAGTGGTTCAGGTCCCAAGAGGTTCGGGAATTTGGAACACTTGGTTCATGACTAGAGGCTTTAACTAAGAGAGTTGACCAAAGTCAACATTTTGGGTACACGGGCTCAGATTGGTAATTTGAAGGTTCTGATAGGTTTGTAAAATAATTTTGGACTTGTACGTATATTTGGATCGGGCCTCAGGTGGCCGCAAGAATTCGGCACTTTTGGTTGAAAGTTGGCAATTTGAAGAACTTTAGGGTTCATAAGTATGAATTGGGGTTGACTTTTGTGTTATTGCGTTTTGTTTTGTGTTTTGAGCCTTTGGAAAAGTCCAAAATAGGTTATTTGGACTTGCAGGGATGGTTGAGAGGTGACCCAAAGGGGTCGCGAGTGATTCAGGCCCATTTGTGAAGTTTGAAGCTTGAAAAAACTTAAGAAAGTTTATATCTGGTTTGGAGCTTGATTCTTAGTTGTAATGTTTCCAGATGTGTTTTTAGCCCTTGGACAAGCTTGTAGAGGGTATACAAACTTGTTGGAATGACTGGACGGGATCCCGAGGGGCTCGGGTGTGTTTCGGGATGTCGGGGGGCTAAAGGGCAAAGCTAGAAAAAAGTTGCAGGTTTGCAGACCTACCGCAGCGCACCCCACGACGCGGTAGGCCAAATTTGTTGTAGAATTCTATAGCTTTAGCCCTTCGTATAAATAGCCCCATTTCATGTTTTTGGAATATTTTTCTAGTTGTTAGAGCTTGTGGGACTCAGGTTTAGAGGATTTTGGCCTAGATATTCATCTACAAGGTTGGGGTAAGTGATTCTAACCTAAATCTATGATTTTTACATGAATCTATTGCAATATTTAGCATCAAAACATGGGATTGAACAAGAGAAATTGGAGTTGTCCAAAAGTTGAAAAAGTGTATTTTAAGGTTTTGAGTGCCGGTTTCGACTCGGATTTGGAAACTAATCACATATTTGGATTCGTGGAGTTATGGGTCGACGGATCTAACCTTAAACATGGGTTTTGACTATGGGGACCCAGGTTGACTCTTTGTTGACTTTTAAAATTTGATTAAAGATTGAAGTTTTGACCATGAGGAGCTGTCGAGCACCTAGGTTGGTTAAAGTAGAGTTGAGTTTTAATTATGCATAGACATTCTAAACTCACGGAGAGGCATGCATTCACATGCTATTTGGTGCATACCATCCTCATATGCGGATTCAGTATGTCTAATACTTGTTCCTTGACAGGGCCACCTTGTTATTTATATTCGTGGTTCTTGGTTGTTTTCTCCATTTATTGTATATTTTAATGAGTGAGTGTGAAACAGGTTAAGCATGTATATTTCGTCTAAACCTCGCCACTACTTCATCGGGGTTAGACTTGTTACTTACTGAGTATGCGTTAATTATGTACTCATACTACACTTCTGCAGATTTCTATGTAGATCTTGGTATTGGTCCTAGCGGCGTCCAAGAGGGTACTTAGTTGCTTAACTTTGGAGACTTTGTGGTGAGCTGCTATGTTGGATTTGCAACTTATGGAATTCCTTTCTTATCTATCGTAATGTTTATTTTGTTCTAGACAACATTTTATATTTGAGACCTAGTAGTACTCTTTTTAGTAGCATAGATTCTGTACTACCGGGTTTTTTCGGAGATTGCCGTAGTATTTATCGCATTTAGTTGATGATGTCAGAGTTATATATGTTTTATCTATATCATGACAACTGATTATCCTTTATTTTTGTCTTACTTTGATTGATTATAAGTGTTGGCTTAACTAACGGGTTAAGTTAAGTGTCATCACGATTTTGGTGGGGTTTTGGGTCGTAGTGATAGGATAGTTATCAATAGCAATGATTCATGACCCAGAAAAAATGATATGTAATACTCCCTCCGTTTCATATTGTTCGAGTTAGTTTGACTCGGCACGGAGTATAAGAAAAAAGAAGAAGACTTTTGAAACTTATGGTCTTAAAAGAAGAATGGATAAAAGGTTTGTGGGGTCATGCTATTTGTATGGCTATAAAAACTTCTCATTAAAGACAAAAATGGTAAAATAAAGATTTTAAAGTTGAATTATTTCAAAATTTAGAAATGTGTGACTTCTTTTGGAAGTGACTAAAAAGAAAAGTAGCTCATTTAATATGAAACGGAGCGAGTAATACTAATGTATGGTGTAAAAAGAATTTTTTATCTGTATATATAACTTAAATCCTAAAACATGTCACAGTACCAGAAAAACAAAAGAAATGAATAACAATTAGAGAGACAAAGTCAAATCAGAATAACCTGATTTCAAAATGGTGTCCAAAACCTTGAAGGCCTGTTCCTCAGTGAGAGGCCTGGTTTGAGTGGGCCCAGTACAAACTTTGGTTTGAGCTTCCAGCACAGTCTGATTGGGCTTTGGTAACTCAGAATTCCGATACGAAGTTGACAGAGCCGGATTCTTAATATCGGGTTCTTGTAGCCTCAGTTCATCAAAGGATGCCGAATCCAATACAGCATTAATGGACGAATAACTGCTTTTCCCGACCCAGTAGTCGACGCGTTTAATGGATATTCGAACGGAAGTTTGAGGATTCAAAAAAGGTCTGGTTTTTGTAATTGGTAATGGAGATATCAATGGGTCTGGATATAACAAAACTTTCATAGCTATATTTCTTTGTTCTGGCAACTCTAATAAAGTTCTGATTTTTTTGAGTTGCTGGGTTTTACGAGTAGATGAGATCGCCGGAAGTCGGAACACATCAATTACTCGGTGGGGAAGTGCGTCAGGATGGTGACCGTTTACCTCGGCACGATAATGAATAAGGAATATATATACGCACAAACACAGAATATTACAACGATGTTGCAAGTTGTCTTAGAAAATTGCTACTTTCTTCTTCGGCTCTCCTTTCCTTTCTTTTTTATTTCTTTAACTAGTAGTCGCATCGCGTCATTAATATTAAAAAAATATTAATTAAATTAAATTATGATCAAACTTGTTTGATCCTATTAGATCCTATTAAAAAAATATTAATTAAATTGAATTTCTTTAATAAAATTCAATTGTTATCTTGTTTGTCAATACGATATACCCAACAATAAAATCTCTATTAAATCAAAGGTACTTATATAGTCGGTGAATAACTTTTTTGTTCTATTTTTCTTTATTATATTAAATAATATGTAGTATTCGCTTTTTTTTTTTTTTAATATATATGAGAAGATATGTAATTCATTATTACTAAAATATTTTTTTATTTTAAATTTTATTCTGTTGTTCTTAATAATATTATCTAAATTTTAGTGAATAAAATTTATGTTAAACTAACGGGACTTATACAGGTAGCGCATGGAATAACGTTTTTGTTATGTATTTTTTTTATTATATCTTTCAATATTTTATACTATTACATTGTTAATAGAAAGTTTCATTACCATAATACGTTATTTAATATTTTTCTCTAGAAGTTTTTTTTATTTCTTTATTTTCATTTTTTATTTTCAAATAATTTTAAAACTCTAAAACTACTCATCAATTTGAATTGGTAATTTATTAATTTATTAATTTTGTTTTTTATATTTAAATTATTTTAAAACTACAACTTGAAACTACTCCCCGATTTGAATGGATAGTTTTTCTTCTCTTTTTTCGTTTTTATAGCTTTTTTATTTTAAAATAATTTAAAAACTTCAACTTGAAACTACTTCCACCCAATTTGAATGGGTAGTTATTTTTTTTATATATTTATATTTATATTTTTTTATTATAGTGAATTATAAGATATCTAATTTTATTTTAAAATTATTTTAAAACTCCAACTTGAAACTACTCCCCAATTTGAATGGGTAGTTATTTTTTTTATCTATTTATATTTATATTTTTTTATTATAGTGAATTATAAGATATCTAATTTTATTTTAAAATTATTTTAAAACTCCAACTTGAAACTACTCCCCAATTTGAATGGGTAGTTTTTCTTCTCTTTTTTTCGTTTTTTATAGATTTTTTTTGTTTTTTTAAATAATTTAAAAACTCCAACTTGAAACTACACCCACTCAATTTGAATGTGTAGTTATTTTTTTATATATTTATATATTTTTTTATATAGTTAATTACAAGATATCTATATTTATTAATTCAATAAAGTAATCAATTTATATATATATATATATATATATGGTAGTTTTGTATTTTTTTTGCTTTTTATATATATTTAAATTTAAAAAGAATAACCAATAATTAATTATTAACTAAATAACTAATTTAGTAACTAATTATGTCATGTGGCTTTTTTTAGGCTGCCACTTGGCTTAACGAAAGGGCTTTTTCCTCTCCTTTTAGTAATATATAGTTTCTGTTGTTCTTAGTAATATTATCTAAATTTTAGTGAATAAAATCTTTGTTAAACTAACAGGACTTATACATGCAGTCGAATAACTTTTTTGTTATGTATTTTTCTTTATTATATTTTCCAATATTTATTACTACTACATTGTTAATAGAAAGTTTCATTAGCATGTCACGTTGTTTAATATTTTTCTCTGAAGTTTTTTATTTCTTTTTTTTTTTTCAAATAATTTTAAAACTCCAACTTAAAACTACTCCCCAATTTGAATTCATAATTTATTATTTGTTTAATTTTGTTTTTTATTTTAAAACTCATATTTGAAACTACTCCCGATTTGAATGGGTAGTTTTCTTCTCTTTTTTTTTGTTTTTTTGTTTTTTATAGCTTTTTTTTTTTGCTTTTTAAAAAAAATAATTTTAAAACTCCAACTTGAAAATACTCCCACCCAATTTGAATGGGTAGTTATATATATATATATATAATTCGTGTATATGGTAGTTTTGTATTTTTTATTTTTATTTTTTATATATATTTAAAGTCAAAAATAATAACCAATAACTAATTGTTAATTAAAAATAACTAACAATTTGAATGAGTAGTTATTTTCTTATATATTTATATTTTTATTTTTTTAATTATAGTTTATTATAAGATACCTATTTTTATTTTAAAATTCCAACTTGAACCTACTCCCGAATTTGAATGGATTGTTTTTCTTCTATTTTTTTCGTTTTTTATAGCTTTTTTTTGCTTTTTTATTTTAAAATAATTTAAAAACTCCAACTTGAAACTACTCACACCCAATTTGAATGGGTAGTTATTTTTTAAATATTTATATTTTCATTTTTTTATGATAATAAATTATAAGATATCTATATTTATTAATTCAATTAAAGTAACCAATTAATATATATTATACCTTATTTTTGTATTTTTTTATTTTCGTTTTTTATATATATTTAAATTTAAAAATAATAATCAATAAATAATTATTAATTAAAAATAACTACCAATTTGAATGGGTAGTTATTTTCTTATATATTTATATTTTTGTTTTTCTAT
>MU684961.1:5405-18478 GCA_026770625.1 Nicotiana glauca | reverse complement strand
AGATCGATGTATTGATGTATATATGTGAACATGGCTTTATATCCGGCCAGTTGTGTTCGTTTCAGCGAGCATTCCGTATGGAGGAACGGTCGGGGTGTTATTTTGTCATCAGCTATTCTAGGCAATGATGTATTGCACTGTATGAGTCGTGAGACGACTTGAGAAAATTGCTTACGTGTTGAGAATCCGCGTATAAATGATGTGTTATGAGCAGGATGGCTTTGAGATTTATGTTGTATATCGCACCTCAGTTGTGCTTGAGTTTCGTAGCCTATGGCGCTATGTGTTTCCTCAAGGATGGTATTATGCACTTAACGTGCTTGCGATTGAAATTCGATGTTTTGCTGTAATGAGCAGATTTAGCTTAAAGTGCAATCTCCTTCTATGAGATCTATTTATGGATCGGGTGGCACGCCGCCATGGGTATGTTATTTAGATCGGGTAGCGCGCCGCAACAGTGTGATGTCGAGTCTAGTTTTCTATATGCTATTTCTTTGTGTGTTTTTCTTCCTATCTTTCTAGGAGAAGTCCGCGTTGGTGCGGGGTTTAGTTAATTCCTTCCAGAATTCGATTTCCTATTTGTGTTGTGCTCGGATTGGTGGCCTATTGGCGCATGGTAGCATCATATGAGATTTTAATAATTTTTGTGGTGGCTTATTTCCTAAGCAGTTGTATCGGATGAGACGAGATCCCTTTATCTAGGATTCTGTGCAATCCAGCGATACGAGGTATGTTACGGAAATAAAACCATTATTGGGTTCAGAATGAGGTAAGGGCCTAGGCAAGAGTGTAGACCTAATATTTTGTTGACTCGGCGATTGATTATGAATTTCGGTACGTCTCTTCCGTCGTAGCGGTATGGTAAAGGTTGGAGTAAGACCTGTATATGTCAGGGGGCACAGTGGGAGCATCGGATCAGTAGGATTTTGGCTAAGTTGATTAGAGAATATTATTGTGGTCCTGTGGATTTAGTGTTGCAAAGTAAGAATTCGGCAAAGTGATGCCGTTATGTTTGAGTACAGCGTGTAGTGATTGATATGGCGATCGTATGTTAGAAACAGGCCTGACATATGATTTCGGATGTTGGAATCGGGCTCAAAGTCTTATTTTCTTGAATAAAAGGGAACAAATTCAGAATTTATCGGGCTTATGTGCTCAGCTAAGTTTCGGTAGCACGGGAAGGTGCGTGAGGTGCTAAACAGTGATTTCAGACTACTCCAGTACAGTTCTCAGCACGTTCGAGGACGAACGTATGTTTAAGTTGGAGAGAATTTAACGACCCGACCGGTCGTTTTGAGTAAAAGCGTTCCGTTCAGCAGTCGGAGGCCATGAACAGCTTCATTTCAGGTATTATGACTTGTACGCGTGGTCGGAATTTAGTTTCGGGATGTTCGGAATTGAATCGGGAAGAGAATTCTCATTTCGGAAGCTTAAGTTGAAAGAAATGAACTAGGATTGGAATTTTGAGTAAATGACCTCGGAATCGGTATCTGAAGGTTCCAGCAGGTTCGTATGATGATTTCGGACTTGGGCGTATGCCCGGTGCGGGTGTTGGATAACCCGGGAGCATTTTTGCATCTATTGTGGAAGTTAGCATATTAGAAGAAATTTCATAAGTTTGGCTTGGAGTGCATTTCAGTGTTATCGATGTCTGTTTGGGATTCTGAGACTGTGAATAGCTTCGTATAGTGATTCTGGAGTTGGGGGCACGATCGGAAATGAATTCGGAGGTCCGTAGACCAGTTTGAAGCCATTTGGCTAAAGATAGCAATTTTAAGGTTTTTGAAGAGTTTGACCGGTGGGTTGACTTCTTGATATCGGGGTCGGAATCCAATTCCGAAAGTTGGAGTAGGTCCGTGATGTCAAATATGACTTGTTTGCAAAATTTGAAGTCAATCGGACATGATTTGATAGGCTTAAACATCAGAAATAGAAGTTTGAAGTTTCAAAGTTCATAAAGCTTGAATCGGGGTGTAATTCTTGGTTTTGGCGTTGTTTGATGTTATTTGAGGCCTCGAGCAAGTCCGTAATGTGTTTTGGGTTTGGTTGGTATGATTGGTTGGGGTCCCAGGGGGCCTCGGGTGTATTCTGGGTAGTTAACAGATCGAAATTTGGAAATTTGAAAGGCTGAGTGAGCTGCTTTTGTCATAACTTCATATGCGGTTCATGGACCGCAGAAGCGGGACCGCAGATGCGGTCTCAAGCCCGCAGGATCAAAAAGGTAGGGCATGAGGAAGAGCCGCAAAAGTGGCGCATTTTCCGTGAAAGCGGAAAGGGGGTCAGTCCCAGGTGGCCGCAGAAGCGGCTTTTTGACTACTTAAGCGAAACTGCTGATGCGGTTTAGCTTTCGCTGAAGCGAAGATGGGTTGAAGCCAGGGACCGCAAAAGCGGATCATTTTCTGATGAAGCGGGTTTCGCAGAAGCGGGATTTTTCCGCATAAGCGGAAATCCTTGGATGGCAGAATGTCATTTAAGGTCGGGGATTGGCCATTTCTATCATATTTTCTCCATGGCATGGGCGATTTTGGGGAGCTTCATGAGGGGATTTTGTCGTCAATGATTAAGGTAAGTCATCCCTATCACTTTTGAGTTAAGTATATCAATTATATATGGATTTAAGCATGGAAATTAGAGTAAATATTGGGGTTTTGGATGGAAACCTAGAAAATTATGAATCTTGGATTTTATCCACGACTTTGAGTATGGAATTAGGAGAAAATTATATATTTGAGTTCCTAAGGTTATGGGTAATCTTTACCTTCAAAAAATTTTCGATTCCGGGCACGTGGGCCCGAGGGCATTTTGGTCAACCTTTCGTTCGGAGTTAGGAATTGTTATAAATTGGGTTGCGGAGTATAGTTGAGCATATATTAATGGATTTGTGTGATCATTGGCTAGTTTTGGTGCATTGTGCGTTGGTTCAAGCCTTCGGAAGGATGTAGAATGCCAGTTGCGAGTCTTCGGAGCGAGGTGAGTCTCCTTTCTAATCTTGTGAGGGGGAATTTACCCCATAGGTGAGTTAAATTTGTTATGTGCTCCTATTTGTGGGGGCTACATATGCACGACGTGATGATATATGTAGCTACTACTATGCTATTGTCTGGGTAGTTAGGACCCATCAGCATGTTATATTTGAATTAATTATGAACCCATCGATGACTTGGATTGTTTAAATCACCTTTGATTAGTAAACGAAATTAAAAAGAGATTAAACATAGTTTTCTGAACTTGTTAAACAGAGAATTGGCTTATTTGGATAATTATTCCTCGATAAAATTCTAATTGGCTATCTAAGCATGTATCTTATGTGTACCGTGTCGCATGGATGATTTGCGAGCGGGGTAATAGATCACATTAATTAATAAATGGATTTCTAAAGAGAGTTAAGCTTCGTTTTCTCAAATCATTTAAAGAGAATTGGCCTTTCTTGGATAATTGCTCCACGTTGAATTCTTGACTGATGGTCTGTCTGTGTGTGTTTATTTTGAACCCGGCCGGATGCCTCGGCAAATTAATAGATGCATCTATAGGCGCGTCGTCGACCCTCGGCAAGTGCACATTTATTTCTGTTGGATCGGGCCGTCGCCTCGGTATGATTTGCGCATGCTTATATTGCTGCATAGATTTATTTAAGTTGTTACATGCCTCATTATGGCTCGAGAACATATTGTTAATAATGAAAAGAAACTTTGGAAATTTCCTATGAAGGAATTACGTGTTTACTTGTTTCTTCTATTTGGATAAAATTCATGTTAGAAAGTAAATCCACTGTTGATAGGTATATCGAGAATAAATAACCGTTAGACCTTTAGAGTGTGTCAAAGTTGACCATCTCGTCTCTACCCCTTCGGGATTAGGCGGGACACTCACTGAGTACACGTTCATTACGTACTCATACTACACTTCTGTGCATTTTTTTTGCACAGGTACTTGATGCATTAGCAACCTACTGGGCGCAGCAACATGGACGATTCGGGGACTAGGTGAGCTGCATTGTTTGAGGCGACCCGCAGCTAGTATAGTTCCTTTCAGTATTTTGCGTCTTATTCCCTATCCACTGTATTTCGGACATGTGTTGTATTTTATTCTCCTTATCAGTAGTTGCTCATGCACTTGTGACACCGGGTTTCTAGGATGGTTTTCGAAAGAATGTACAATTATTATTATTATTTAAATTTGAATTCAAGTTGTGAAAGTTTATTTATGAAAATGGAAGGAAAAACCCTTAGATTTAAAAGTATTAAAAGAAGAATTAATTGATAATTTAGTTGGCTGGCCTGACAGAGATGTCCGGCGCCACCATGACCCTTAGTAGATTTTGGGTCATGACAGCGAACGTGTAGGGTAATTTCACCCAGCGATTTTAAGTCATAAAAACAGAACCATTACGGGATTTATCCCCATTTTTCATAAACCTTGACTTCTCCACAGCACTTAGGCATCCATTGAAGCTCCTTTTCACCAAGACTTTTTGGGTTAGTAAATCTTAACTCGTTTTCTTAATTTTCTATCATCATTTGTCTAATTTCCTACCCCTAAATCATGAAATCAAAGTAGAAATTAAGGATTTTGGATAGAGTTAGGGTTTTGGGAATTTTGGGTGATTCAACCTCAATTTGGGGTCGAATCTTGAAACAAACTATATATTTGAACTTGTGGGGTTATGGGTGACTAGGTTTTGGTCCGAGCCTTGTGTTTGGACCATGTGGGCCAGGTGTTGAATTTTGGTATTGTTGGAAGAATGCTAGAAAAGTCATATCTAGGCTATGGGATGTGGCCATTGAGTTTTTATTGATAATATTGAATTAATTATGCCTAGATATCATTGTTTTGGAGTCGGATTGTAGAGGAAAGGAAGTAATTGAGGATTGATTGCTATTATTTGGACCGAGGTAAGTGTTTGATCTAACTTTGGCTTGAGGGAATAGGATTAGAGTGTTATTAATTGCTAATTGCTAAATGATCGAGTACGGTGTATAGGCATAGTGACGAGTATCTATACACCGGTGTCTAGCATGACCGTGAGTCCTTGTTTGTACTTATTTCGATATTGTTATGACTCTATCATGTTAATTGATGAATCCTATCAAATGTGAAGAGTATGAGGATTGATTGTGGATTGTAAATTCTTTGGAGCATTGGCTCAAACAATAAAAAGACTATTGTGTAAGAAATGAAGGAAATAGAAGGTATTATGATTAATCCTTTGCCGGGATGGTTTGAGTATATTGATTATTCTCCCTTGCCGGGATTTAGCTGTTAATGGTGTAATTCCCTTGCCGGGACATTTCTTATTATTTGTGTATCCCCTCGCCCCGTTTGGTTGTGATTGCTGTTTGGGTGAGGAAGAGTGATTATGCACAAAGGAACATTCCGTGCCATGTTTTGATTATTTATGCACGAAGGAACATTCCGTGCCATGTTTGATTATTTATGCACGAAGGAACATTCCGTGCCATGTTTTGATTATTTATGCATGAAAGAACATTCCGTGTCATGTTTTGATTATTTAAGAATGAAGGAACATTCCGTGCCATGTCTTGATTATATTAGCATGAAGGGTCATTCCGTGCCATGATATGATTATTTAAGCACGAAGGAACCTCCTAAGTTTGAGATATTTAATGGTACAGGTGATCCAAGGGTCCATCTGAGAACATACTGCGACAAGCTAGTTGGGGTAGGAAAAGGTGAAATGATCCGCATGAAGCTATTTTTGAGGAGTCTGAAAGGACATGCGCTATCTTGGTACATCTGCTTAGATACTAAGAAGGTGGTCGCGCTGGGTAGGTGTGGCATCTAATTTTATGGACAGGTTCAGGTTTAACATAGAGAAAGCGCCAGACGTGTTCTATATATAGAATCTAAAGAAGAAGCCCACAGAGACATTTCGCGAGTATGCTATTCGTTGAAGGTCCGAAGCTGCTAAGGTTAGACGCGCCTTAGAAGAAGAACAAATGAACAAGTTCTTTGTCGAGGCTAAAGACCCGCAATACTATGAACGGTTGATGGTGATTGATAATCATAAGTTTTCTAACATTATCAAACTGGGGGAACAAATTGAAGAAGGTATATGAACGCGCCATTTATATTCCATATTCAACCATCTGAGGACACTGAGGTAGACATGTATATGCTTTTTGAGTTTGAAGCAGCGCCATCAGAACATGTCCCATTCGAAGTAAAGTTGGCCGCACTGATCCTAGTGGCGATGTCCACCATGCCATCATTCCGTACAAAAGCTATACCCTGGGATTATACAACCGAGGCTAGGAGGAAAGACAAGGTCATGTTCTAAGAGACTATTGCAGCACAAGGTATGAGAAGACCTGGGAGAGTCTATACCCCTGAACACCTAGCTGAGTCGAGCGAGTAGGACTCCAACTGGCCATCCATCATTGAGATGGGTCCGGATGACCTTTGGAGGAAAATACAGGCCGAGTATTCGGTCATTGACCACTTAAAAAAAATACCAGCACAGATATAAATCCTCTCATAGCTGCTGAATTCCAAGGCACACAAAAATTCTCTGTTGAAGCTGCTGAGTGAAGCATACGTGCCAAGTAACATCACTAGCGGGCAAATAGCTAATATGGTGGGACAAGTATTAGAATGCCATAAAATCACCTTATATGAGGATGAGCTGCCACCTGAAGTGTTGGGTCACAACAAAGCATACACATCACCGTGCAATGCGAAGACTATTTCATCACTAGGATCCTAATCGATGGGGGTTTCAGCCTTAACATCTGTCCTTTGGTAACACTCAAGAAGTTAGGAAAAGGGCTGCATGAGATAATAGAAGGAGTGATCAACGTGAAAGATTTTGATGGATCTCGGAGGTCCACCATCGGTGAGATTAGCCTGTGTCTACAGATGGGACCAACCTGGTTCGAGGTTGATTTTCAAGTGATAGATGTGCCAGCATCATACAACTTGCTACTAGGATGACCCTGGATTCATACTGCTGGGCTGTAGCTTCAACACTACATCAGGCAGTAAAATTCGAATGGAATCACCAGTAAGTGATCATTCACGGTGACGATAGCAACCCTATATAGAGTCATCAGACCATTCTGGCAATCGGAGGAAGAAGAAAGCTAGGCAGAGAGACCTACCACCACATCGAGCGGGTCAATGTTGTCGACAAGGACAAATGGTGGGATAACAAGATCAAGAGCATATTCAATTGGTGTGGGTATGAACCTGGCAAAGGACTCGGCAAGAATCTCTAAGGGATCTCTAAACCTACAAAACTCAAGAAACATAACACTACTTTCGGTTTCGGATATGAATATACCTGGAAGGAGTTTAATAATTGGTCGCCACCATGGCGCAATTCTTATTACCCGTTAGATTAACCAATAACGCACCTAGAGCAGACTTTCCAACAGGCTGACCTCGTATATGGGACAAAAGAAGAAGAAGCACTCATAGCAGTGAAAAACTTACTTACTGAATGATTTTCTTATGGCATTTTTCAATTTTTGCAATAAGATCTTCAATGTTCAAAACAATTATTCAATTTATCAAAGCATGTTTGATTTTTCCAATGAATTAATATTTATTTCTATAGTTTCTTCCTTACTTTACCTAGACCATATTACTATTACTTATCTTGATGAACCAATGGTTGTGACATGCAATGAGACAACGTAACAAGTGGACATTGATTCAGAAGAAGATGGCATACCTGAGGAGATTGTCAAAGAAGTTGAGAACTTTGAAAATAGACCTAAGTCCAACCTAGACGAAATAAAAATTATTAACCTCGGAGATGTAGAAAATGTCAAGGAAACACGAATCAGCATTCACCTATCACCATCAGAGAAGAAAGAATACACAGATTTTCTAAAGGAGTATGAGGACATATTCACCTGGTCGTATGATGACATGACTGGTCTGAGTACGTCCATTGTGGCTCACAAACTGCCAATCGATCCAACGTGTCCACTGGTAAAGCAAAAGCTTAGAAAGCTCAAACCTGATATGAGTCTGAAAATTAAGGAAGAAGTCACCAAGAAGATGAAAGATAAGGTTCTCAAGGTGGTTGAGTACCCGACATGGTTAGCCAACATTGTGCCAGTACCAACGAAGGACGGGAAGGTCAGAGTCTGTGTCGACTACCAGGATCTCAAACGGGCTAGTCTGAAAGATGACTTCCCTTTGCTGAATATATACATCCTGATTGGCAATTACGCCAAACATAAGCTACAGTCATTCATGGATTTCTTCGCTGGTTACCATCAGATCTGGATGTATGAGGAAGATGCTGAGAAAATGGTTTACATTACACCGTGGGGAGTGTATTGTTACAAGATGATGCCATTCGGTCTGAAGAATATAGGGGCCACCTACATAGGGCCATGACAACCATTTTCCATGATATGATATACAAGGAGATAGAGGTATATGTGGATGATGGTATCATCAAATCCAAGAAGGTCACTGACCACATAGAAGATCACATGAAGTTTCTTAACAAACTGCGGAGGTACAACCTGAAACTTAACCCCGTAAAGTGTGCATTTGGGGTTCCTGGTGGGAAGTTGCTTGGGTTTATTGTGAGCCACTGAGGAATAGAACTAGATTCATCAAAGGCCAATGCCATTCAATAATTACTACCACCAAAGAACAAGAAAGATGTGATGAGTTTCCTGGGAAGGCTGAACTACATCAGCCGATTCATAGCACAGTCTACAGTTATCTGTGAGCCAATCTTTAAGATGTTAAGGAAGGACGCTACTACCAAATAGATGGATGACTGCCAAAAGGCCTTTGACAAAATCAATGAGTATCTGTCAACACCACAAGCCCTAGTTCCTCTGAAGCTAGGTAGACCCTTATTGCTCTACCTTGCAGTGTTAGATGGAGCTTTCGGTTGCATTTTGGGGCAAAAGGAACAAGCCATTTATTATCTCAGCAAGAAGTTCACCCCATACGAAGCCTGGTATTCTCTCTTGGAGCACACCTTTTGTACTTTGACTTGGGTAGCTCAGAAGCTGAGGCATTACTTCTGTGTCTATACTACGTACCTTATATCAAGGATGGATCCTTTGAAGTACGTCTTTCAGAAACCCATGCCCACTGGCAAGCTAGCCAAGTGGAAAATCCTATAGAGTGAGTTCAACATTGTTTACGTAATTCAGAAGGTGGTCAAGGGACAAGCAATGGAAGACCACCATGCTGAAAACCCCATAGAAGGAGAATATGAACCCCTGAAAACGTATTTTCCTGATGAAGAGGTGTCATTTATAGGAGAAGATATTGTAGAATTCTATGACGGTTAGAGAATGTTCTTCGATGGAGTGGAAAATTTTAAAGAAGTTGGCGTAGGAGTAGTCTTGGTATCAGAAACCGGTCAGCATTATCCAGTGTCTGCCAAACTCAGGTTCCCCTGCACCAACAATATGGCCGAATATGAAGCCTGCATCTTAGGGCTCAAAATGGCCATTGACATGAACGTGCAAGAGCTGCTAGTGAGATTCAGATTTACTCATACATCAGGTACGAGAAGAATGGGCAACCAAGAACTCCAAGATACTCTCGTATCTGCATCGTGTACAGAAATTGAGAAAAAGGTTCATGAAGATAGAATTCCAACATGTTCCCAGAATCCAGAATGAGTTCGTCGATGGATTAGCTACCCTATCATCTATGATACAACATCCAGATAAGAAATTCATTGATCCGATTCCATTAAAAATCATAATCAGCCAGCTTAATGTACCCATGTTGAAGAGGAAACAGGCGGAAAGTCTTGGTTTCATGATATCAAGGAATACTTGGCAAAAGGAGAGTACCGGGAGCTTGTCAATCATACTCAGAAATCCAAACTTCTAAGATTTCCCAACAATTTCTTTCACAGTGGAGGAATCCTATATAGGAGGACTCCTGATTTGGGACTATTAAGATGTGTTGACGCAAGGGAATCATCCAAGCTGCTAGAAGAAATTCATGCTGGGACCTGTGGTCCGCATATGAATGGTTTTATCTTAGAAAAGAAGATACTCCGGTCTGGTAACATTTGGATGAATATAGAAATGGACTGCATCCACTGTGTACAAAAATGGCACCGCTGTCAGATACATGTAGACATGAAAAAGGTACCTCCAAGCGATCTTAACACAACAAGCTCACCATGGCCGTTCGCCGCCTGGGGGATCGATGTCATTGGATCAATTGAGCCTACCACTTCTAACGGACATAGGTTTATCCTAGTGGAAACTAACTGTTTCACTGAATAAGTCGAAGTAGCATCTTACTAGGCAGTAACTAAGAAAGTCATGGCTGACTTCGTTCGTGATCGCATTGTTTGTCGATTCGGTATTCAAGAGTTAATCATTACTGATAATGGCTCCAATCTCAACAGTGATTTGATTAAAGCCATGTGTGAAACCTTCATGATCAGACACAAGAATTCCATAGCCTCCGAGCCTTAAATGAATAGAGCCGTAGAAGCCTCCAACAAGAATATCAAGAAGATATTGAGGAAAATGATAGAGAAGCATCAACGGTGGCATATCAACCGGGGCAACTCCCTACATGGTGGTTTATGGCATAGAGGTCATTCCTGCTGAAGTAGAAATTCCTTCCCTAAGGATCATATAGGAAGCTGAGCTCAACGACATAGAGTGGGTAAAGATTTGTTACGAACAACTAGCTCTTATAGATGGAATGAGAATGAACGCAGTTTGGCACTATCAACTCTATCAGAACGGAATGTCCAGAACCTTCAATAAAAGATTCAAGCCAAGCCAGTTCACATCAGGGCAGCTGGCATTAAAGAAAATTTTTCTACATCAGGAGGAAGCCAAAGGGAAGTTCTCTCCCAACTAGCATGGCCCATACATGGTTCACCGTGTTTTGACATGAGGAGCCCTCATACTTGCAGAAATGGACGGAGAAGTCTGGCCAAAGTCGATCGATTCAAATGCAGTCAAACGTTACTATGTGTAATCTTTATGTTTCCCTGATTCCCGTTTAAGAGGGGATACGTAGGCAGCCCTATGGGTTCATTCACAATTCAATAAAATTTTCCTTTCCCCCCGAAATTGGAAACTGGGACAGAATTTGAGGAGGACCCTCAATATTTCGAAGTATTTCAGCCGATCTCCACACGAGCAGCAGCCGGAAGCATCAAACCATCAAACTAGGGCAGAATTTTGAGGAGGACCCTCAAAATTCTATAGCATGAGAGGTTTCAATGTCCTGAGTTGCATCACAGTTAACGGGTCATCTAAAAAACTATTTTTAATTATACATTTATGTCATACTTTTACAAAATCGTGCATGTCTATTATTTAAACTGCTTTGTTTAGCAATGCCACCCTAATGATAAAAACGGTATCACCAGATCAAAGCAGAAAGAGTCAAGCAAAGCCAGCAGGGATACGAACTAACCGTCCACTTCACAAAACTCACAATTTTTATTTGGATACATGCACGAGGATTACGAAATCATTGAACATACTGTACGCCCATATAATAAACATTGTTCAAGAATACGATTGTCAGAACTATTTCACTTACCAACATTTCTATCAGCACGCACCCGCAATGTTCCGTATGTCACAATGCTTGGAGTAATCGTCGCGCTGCAATCTGCTATCAGCTAAGAAACTCTGCTATTTTATTTCTTGCATAAGGCTACAATTCTGACTTCCAAGGTTATGCTCTACCTCTATCTGCATTCTCATTTGCAAAAGGCTACTATTCTGCCTTCCAGCTTGTATATGGCTACCATTCCGCCTTCTGAGGTTAAGCTCTACCTCTTTCTGCATCTGTATTGCATAAGGCAACCATTATGCCTTCCAACTTGCATAAGGCTACCGTTCTTCCTTCCAACTGGCATAAGGCTACCATTATGCCTTCCAAGGTTAAGCTCTACCTCTATTGCATTTGCATTGCATGAGGCTACCATTCTGCCTTCCAACTTGGATAAGGCTACCGTTCTGCCTTCCAACTTGCATAAGGCTACCATTCTGCCTTCAGAGGTTAAACTCTACCTCGATTTCATCTACATTGCATAAGGCTACCATTTTGCCTTCTGATACTAAATGATGTCTCTATCTACATTGTACGGCTGAAAGACCACCACATTGCACGGCTGAAATATCGCCACATTTCACGACTGAAATATCGCCAAATTGTACGGCTGAAAGATCGCCACATTGTACGGCTGAAAGATTGCCACATTGTAAGGCTGAAAAATCTCCACATGCTGCTGCATCCTTGTCACGACCCCAATTCGCCCTCCGTGGACATCTCGTGATGGCACCTAGCTCCTACGACGAGGTAAGCCTAACAATGCGGAAATAATTAATTAAACTAAGCAAAATAGGAGGAAAACTGTATGTAAGTGCCACTTGGCATATACAACTCAAATGCGGAAGTCTACAATATCATCCCAAAATCTGAAAACTCATGGGAAACACAGGCTAATAGAAATGTAATACACTGCTAAAGTCAAGAAAAGTATTCCCAAAAGTAAGAAAGAAGTCTAAACGCTACAAGATAGAGTAAGAAGGAGACTCTTCGGTTTGCGGACGCTGCAGATGTACCTCGAAGTCTCTGTGGCTCTCGTGCCTCAAGGATAGTGTGCCTGAGTAAGGGTACCTGGATCTGCATATGAAAAACATGTGTAGAAATGGCATGAGTACACCACAGCGGTACTCAGTAACTGCCAAGCCTAACCTCTCTTGGGTAGTGACGAGGAAGGTCAGGGCCCTACTAAGATAAAATATAATATTAAACCTTGTAACCACATAAAAATAAACATAAATAACTAATAAAATTATGAAGTAAGACAAGTTATACGAAGCAACAATAACACGCAGAAAATAATGTAAACACAGAGTGAAACAGCTCAATATCGATACCAATAACAAAGATCTCCCAAGGTACCATCCTGTAGTCCATTTCATCAACGGTCCGAGGAGCTCCTGGGATACCATCCCGTAGTCCAACGATCAATGTGCGGGGGGATCTACCGGGAATCTAACCCGTAGTCCCAAAGTAAAAGTGCAGGGGGATATACCGGGAATCTAACCCGCAGTCCCAAAGTAAACAAA
>MU684960.1:22457-49000 GCA_026770625.1 Nicotiana glauca | reverse complement strand
AAATAGTTTTATCTTTACTTGTTTAAATAATTGGGATAATTGTTATAAATGGTCGGGCTTGCCTAGTAGAGTGCTGGGCGCTATCGCGACCGGGATTGGGTCGTGACATCATAATAAAGGAGGCAAGTGATCTAGAAGATCACATAAAATAACATTTCATAATATTTTACGAGAGATTCAGGTACCTGAATATATGAATGAAGAGATCTCTATGTTATGTCATTATGAAAATACATTGAAACTGATATAAAATCATTGTCGACGTCAACCTTCAAGAAGCTAGTGAACAAGATTGGGATGTGAAGGCTCAAGGATGTGAATTGATGCTCTCATCAGGGGAGGTAATGCGCATTGTACTCTTTTTCCCTTTCAAGATTTTGTCCTACTGGGTTTTCCTTGCAAGGTTTTTAACGTGGCAACCAAAAGGGCGCATTTCTAAACATGTGTACTCTTTTTCCTTTCTAAAATTTTTTTCCCATTGGGGTTTATTTTAGTTAAGGTTTTAATGAGGTACATTACTTATTGAGTAGACATTCAAGGGGGAGTGTTATGAATAGAATTCTATTTGGAGTGAATGTCTATCTTGTAGAGAGTTTTACTTTGTGACTAAGTCATTTTTCCCCTATAAATAGAGGGGTCTTACCTCATTGTAAACCATACTAAAATTCAATAAGAATTTTCTCTCTTTCTCTGCTATATTGTTCTTCTTCTGTTATTATTTTATAGCATAGGTTGATATTTGGTTTGTTGTTTCAGCTTGGGTTTTGAAAGTTTGGAGTGGAGATGATTATCATCCAGTTGCATCGACTGTTATAAATATCATCGTCCTTTCCCTTCATTTCTGGAGACTATTCTAGGGGTGGAGGGCATATTTATATGGTTCAACAGAAAATTTATCTATCGAACAGCTAAGGCTGTGTGATGTTTAAGCATTCAACACACATCATCACAAGTCTTTCGCCCTTAATTAGAGTTTTTGGTCGAGTTCTAAAATGAAAAAAATCCTAATAGAGAGTGTTTTTCTTTTAATAATGAGCTTTGCATGATGCGAATTCAAATTAATCAAAATTCTAAAACGAACAACAAACACAACGTGAAAATCACAAAATAAAAAAATATTTAGTATGTCGGGGAAAAGAGGCTTTGACAATACAATTTTTAGCTTTTATTAGTAACTCTTATCCGTTTCTTTTAATTTTTTTACTAAGAATATATAAATAGGAATATATAATTAACGGCCCGTTTGTCCATTAAAAAAATCAAAGAAAAAATTTAAAAATGTGTTTGTCTATAGAATTTTGCAAGTTATGAAATTTTTTTGGAAAATAGTTTTTCAAAAATAAAAAAATTAGTTTTGACCACTTTTCAAAATTTTCAAACCCCCCCCCCCCCCCTCTCCACTTACTCAAAAAAGGTGCAATATTATTTTCAAGTGATATGCAAATCCAAACATAATTTCAATTTTCAAATTCTATTTTTCAACTTAACTTCAAATACTAATTTTTTTAAAAAGTTATAATTTTTATGTTGAAATCCTACTAAGCAGTCAATATTTACTAATATATATATCTTACTATGATCGATTAATACGATGTATAACTACATGAGTTCAAATTTAATCAATGACATGTTTGAATAGCTACTAATAATAAGTCGACTCTAAATATAGGCCAAATGGTCACATATATTAATAATAATAATAATAATAATAATAATAATAATAATAATAATAATAATAATAACAACAACAACAAATACCAAAACATTGAACTAGATGACACTACAAGAAAACTGTCAAAATTTGTCTACAGCATACCGACCAAAATTGATTGGAATAAAAAATCGACCGATGTCGGTCGGATACAAAGTGAATTGGTCGAAAAATTCAGTTAAGAAATTATACATAAATATACCAACTGTAGTTGATCGAAAAATGTGGTCCCACAATAAAGAAAATTTACTTTATCTGACACAGTTGAATATTTTGACCGATTGCGGTCGGAAAATTGTCAATCTTTGACCAAAGCCTGGTCAGACTTGCATATTATCTAACAAAGAAATATTAATTAAAATATTTATAGAAGTAACAACTCAGCCGGTCATTTTGAGTGTTGTAACCCTTTTCCCAAATTACTGCTTATTTTATGCTTAATTGTTGTTATGTGACTTGGGGTGGTTGTTTGGTTTCGGGGATGTTTCGGAACGAATTGATACACTTAATCCCAAGGTTGGAAGTCTAAGTTGAAAGAGTTGATCGGATATTGGCTTATGTGTAAAGGGCTCCAGAATGGAGTTTTGATGGTTTTGATATCTCCGTATGGTGATTTTAGACTTAGGAATATGTCTGGATAATGATTTGGAGGTCCGTAGTCAATTTTGGCTTGAATTGGCGAAAGTTAAAAAAATAGAAGTTTGGAGAGTTGAGAAGTTTGAGCAAGAGTTGATGTAGTTAACGGGCTCAGATTTTGGTTCCAGAAGTTGGAACAAGTCAGTTGTGTTATTTATGACTTGTGTGCAAAAGGTCAATCGAAATTGATTTGATAGGTGTCGATATCAAATGTAGAAGTTAGAAATTCATAAGTTCATTAGACTTGAATCGATTTGCGATTTGCGATGTTATTGTTATTTAATATGATTTGATGCTTCAAGCGAGTTCTTATGATTATTTAAGACTTGTTGATATGTTTGGTGGAGGTCTAGGGGGCCTTGAATGGATTTTGGATGGTTAGCGGATTGGAATTTGGACTTAGAAGATTGTTGATGTTGTGGGTCAGGTTTTCTTATACGTAATCGCGTAGGCTTATTTTGGGCAGCTGGGATTTTGTGTTATGTGATCGTGAAGCTTTGGCCATCAGTGCACCGCGAATGCGTGGGTTAAGTCGCTTCGCATAGAAGAAAGGAAGGAGTTGGGGATTCCACGCCTAGTTCAATGTGATCGCATGTGGCTGTCCACAATCGCGTAGGTCAGGGATGTTTGGTCTTCGCGTTCGCATGGGTTTGTACACATTCGCGTAGATTTAATTTTTGGTAGCTAGTTTTTGTGCTTCGCGATCTCAAAGCATTTTATGCGATCGCGATGGAGGAATTCCAGGCAGAATTTAAAATATCAAAACAAGGATTAGAGTTATATTTCACAAATTAATTTTGGGAGCTCGGATTAAGGTGATTCTGTGACGACAGGACCAGTCATTTTGAGCTCTAGCGCATCGTTCAACGATTTAAGATAATGAAAATATTCACTTCAGGTATTATGACTTTTATGCATGGTCGGAATTGAATTTCGGAATGTTTGGAGTTGAATTGGAAAGAAAATTCTTATTTCGAAAGCTTTATGTTGGAAGAATTGACTACGATTGAGTTTTTAAGTAAACAACCTCGGAATTGGGATTTGAAGGTTCCAGCAGGTTCATATGATGATTTCGGACTTGGGCGTATGTTCGGATCGAATTTTAGATGACCCGGGAGAATTTTGCTGCCTATTTTGAAACTTAGCATTTTGTGCATTTCAATATTATCGATGTTCGTTTGGGGTTCTTAGTATGAGAATAGCTCTGTATGGTGATTCGGGTATTGGGAGCGCATCCGGAAGTGAATTTGGAGGTTCATAGGTCGTTTTGGAGTCGTTTGGTGAAAGTTAGAAATCTTAAGGTTTTTGAGAAGTTTGACCGGGACTTTTTTGATATCGGGGTCGGATTTCGATTCTGGAAACGGGAGCAGGTCCGTAATGTCTAATATGACTTGTGTGTAAAATTTGAGGTCAATCAGACATGATTTGATAGGTTTCAGCATCGAATGTAGAAATAGGAATTTCTTAGTTTCATTGACTCGAATTGGGGTCTGATTCGTATTTTTTCCGTTCTTTGATGTGATTTGAGGCCCTGACTAAGTCAGTGATATGTTTGGAGACTTGATAGATGTTCGTACGGGGTCTCAAGGGGCTCGGGTAAGTTTTGAGGTATTTTTGGACCATTTCTAGGCCATTTTTAGCTGCTGGTTTTTTGCTACAGCAGTGTGCTACCGATCACAAAAAATCAGTCGCGATCACGATGAGTAAAATGGGATAAATTAGCTAGTGATTCACGATCGCTGAAGGACTTTTGCGATCGTGTAGAGGAACATATCTGCTTCACTGATCCGACTTTGGAAGCTTGTATCTTGCAATTTATAAGGAAATTGGAGATGATCCAAAAATAAAAGTTGTAGCCCTTTGTCTCTAGTTTTCGATAAATGAAACCATTTGGCATTTGTAGTTGTTCACAAAAATTTATGAGGTGTACACTATAGCCTATCCAGGAAGAGTGGAAATCGCAAAGAAGAAGTCTGTGTTGCACAAGGCTGACTTTGGAAGCTTATATATCGTAATCTATAAGGAATTGGGTGATAAGCAAAACGTGAAAGTTGTATACTTGGAGTCTACTTTTCAAAAAGTTAAAGCATTTGAAATGTGGAGTTTTGTACAAAAGGTTATGACCATTATACTAGAGGATGTCAGGAAGAGATGGACATCTATTCTTCGAGATCGCGAAGCATTATCTGCAATCACGAAGGGAAAAATTTGGGCTGAGAAATGTTGTGCTTCGCAATTGCGAAGAATTATCGGCGATCGCGAAGAGTAAATACCTGGGCAGAAGCTATTTTTTGAGGTTTCGGCTATTTTAAACATATTTAGAACTATGGAGCTCGGATTGAAGCGATTTTTGAGGCGATTTTCACCATATGAATTGGGGTAATTGTTTTATATACAAAAGTAATTATAATTCATGATTCTATGGTTTTATTCATCATTTATTTCTAATTTAAATGAAAGAAATCAAGATTTTGTAAAACTTTTCAAGAACGAAAATTTAAGATTTAGAGGTCAAGATATATCGGAATTTGATAAAATTTAAGATCGGCCATGATGTATGGGGCTGAGTATTGGCCTATTAAGAACTCACACATCCAAAAGATGAAAGTAGCAGAAATGAGGATGTTGAGGTGAATGTGTGGGCACACTAGGATGGACAAGATTAGAAATGATGATATTCGGGAGAAAGTGCATGTGGTTCCCATTGATGGCAAGATGCGGGAAGCGAGGCTCAGATGGTTCGTTCATGTAATGAGGAGAAGCACATATTCTCCAGTAAGGAGGTGTGAGTGACTGGTTGTGGAGGGCACGAGAAGAGGTAGAGGGCGATCAAAGAAGTATTGGGGAGAAGTGATCAGGCAGGATATGGCGATGCTTCAGATTTCCGAGGACATGACACTTGATAGGAAGTTGTGGAGGTCGAGTATTACGGTTATAGGCTTGGAGGTAATTGAGTCTCGCGTTACTTTGTACCATTGTGAGCCTAGTCTGGTAAGGTTTTAGTCTAAAATAGCTAGGGGCTTTGTCGTGTCTTAATATTTTCTCTTTTCGGTGCAAGATCTATTACTAGTCATCATTTCTGCCTTGTATATTTCTTCTGCATTTTATGTTCCTGTTTTTTCTATGATCTCTATGGTGAAACTAATATTCTTTTTTTTTTATTTTTCTTATTATCTTGAGCCGAGGGTCATTCAGAAATAATCTCTCGACACCTTCGGGGTAGGGGTAAGGTCTGCGTACATACTACCCTCCCCAGACCCCACTTGTGGGATTTTACTTTTTTGTTGTTGTTGTTGTATGGTTGAGCTCGTATCGAATTGGTTTGTCGGAATTTATGAGTTTCATCGGGTTTCGAGACGTGGGCCCCACTACCAACTTTTCGAGCAGAGTTGAGAATTTTTATAAATTTTTTAATTTCAAGTGTTGGAGTATATTTTTAATTAATTTTCACATTGTTTAACTAGTTTCGGATTGAACGGCACCAAATTGGGGCTTTAGACCGAAATTATGACCGGGAAGTGGGCTTTAAAATAAGGTAAGTCTCCTTTCTTACCTTCTAAGAGGGAATTAATCCCGTAAGTAAATTAAATTATTATGTGCTTCTATTTGTGGGGGCTACGTACGCAGGAGGTGATGAGAGTCCGTACTTAGCTAATAGTTATGCCTGTCTGGGTAGTTTTAGGCTTACATCATGACTTGTTGATATTGTTGTTGATTTATGTTTATTGTTTGGCTTGATAAGAAGTGAGATTGAATTAACTTATTTAATGTTTTGAAAGGAGTTAAATTTGAGGAAAATTTGGGAACTTAAAAGCTTTCATTTGAACTTCATTTATTAAAAAAAATTGAGGAATACTATAATAACTTAAGAAATCTATGTGTAATCACATCGCACATATGACCGCGAGCGGGGTAATTTCTTATATTTATATTTGACCGCGTTGCATGTATGATTTGCGAGCTGGGTAAATAAATGCATCTATGGTTCACGTAGTTCGACCCTCGGCAGTGCATAGTTTAAATATTATGTTGGATCGAGTCGTACAACCTCGGCATGATTTGCACATACTTATATTGCTTGCCTTGAAATTTATAAATAGTGATATTGCTTTTCGAGATAACATGATAAATTATGAAAAATGAATTTAGAAATCTCTTATTACCAAAATGATTGTTTACTTGCTTCATGATTTCCTTGGGTTTACTGCCATTTTATTAAAAATTCATAATTAATTATATTATTGATGGACATAGTAAGTGTCGGGTTCGATCTCTCATCACTACTTCTTCGAGATTAAACTGGATACTTATAGGGTACACATTATTTTCGTACTCATACTACACTTGTTGTATATTTTGTTGTACATGCTTATACATTTAGTCGCTTTGAGGTGCATCGGTGTGGTTGATACGGGGACTTAGGTGACCTGAATCTTGTGTCAAGATCTGCAGCTAGCAGAGTCTCCTTTAGATTAGTTGTATTTTCTATTCCTGTCCAAATTGTATTCCGGATAGGTATTGTATTTATTTTATTTTTCCTAGTTGATGCTCATGTACTTGTGTCACCGAGTTCTGGGATGATTATGGATCATTCATTATTGATATGTTTAAAAATAATATTATTCATCCTAAAATTTCATCTTTTCACTATTAAGTTGAAGAAAAATCACGACTTCAAAAATATTAAAATGACGACTAAATTAAGTATTTATGGTTGTCTTACCTGACAGTTGTGTTCGGTGCTATCACGACTTTCATTGGATTTTGGGTCATGACAACATGGTATCCGAGCATTAGGTTCACTTAGGTCTTACGAGTCATGAGTGAGTCTAGTAGAGTCTTGCGGATCGGTGCAGAGACTTCTGTACTTATCTTTGAGGGGATATAAGGCTATTAGGAGTACTTCCCTTATTGATTCCTCATTGTGCATTTTGGTTCCTTTGAGGCTTACGCCTTCATTTCCTTTCCATTCAATACTATGTGACTTTAAGCACTAGTGATAAATCTGGAATTGAGGAATTGCAATGGTACTATAGAGGTGATGCAGGATGTTTCGCTGCGTAGTTGATTGGGCTATTGTCGTCGCCTGAAGGTCGTTCTGTCGTTTCAGCTCAGTATCAGTATTACCTAAGGTTTAGAGATTTGGCATTGATTGTTATGACGATTCGTTTGTTGCAATCGCATAGTGTTGGTGTAATGGTAGGATGCTTGTCTATGTGTCGAAGAAGTGAATGACTTAAAAGCAGGTTACTCAGTGCATGATTTCGAGATATAATATCTTATTTACGGCAGGGAACATCAATTGGCCTATGAATATCTAGATTTGGTTTGATGGAGTAACGAGACTTGGTATTTTCGAGCGTGGTGAAATTTTCATCTGCGATGTGGTATTGTCATCCTTGATTGAATGTGTTATGTTTGCCGGTGTTATGGTCTTCATCAATTTGCCTTCGGGACAGAGTAGTGTGAGATGTTGCCAGGGGAAATAGTTGTCGGGGATAGCAGAGTGCAGCAATTTTGAAATCGCTTGAGTATTTTTAATGTTGACGGCTCAAGAAAGATGATCTTTAGAAAGGTTTAAAGTTAGTAGTGATCTATTATTTCAAGTTCTACAAAGATAGATTTTTATTTAAGGCTACAACTGGGCAGTGAAGGATGAGGAAGGACATGTATGAGGGTCCTTGCGGTGGTTAAATTTTCTAGAAGGCCAAGAGTGAGGAATGAGAGTCAAATGGTTGCTTAAAGGAGTGAGTTTGACCAAAGTGGGAGAGTGGCAGAGTAGCATATGCTTTTCGCAATAAAATTATCACACACCTTGAGAAAAGATTAGAGTGATTTGGGATTCAAGGCGGACAATGATTGGGTCTACGGACTTAATATGAAAAATTAGCTATCATACGGCGAGGGATTTGATGCAACATAAAGGAGTTTCTTGATATGAAGAAGGATACAACATGACTTTGAATTGGAAGTATTGTCGCGCATTTAGTTTATGTCCATGAGTAGTGAATGGATTGGTACAACTGGTGAATAAGAACAAGCTCAGAATGGGTTATTGTTGTCATAGTAATGGTACCCCGTGCAACAACGTTGGAAAATGTCGGCATGTAATATCCACGGGTAGGTTATCTCTTGTGAGTAGGTCGGCGGTCGCGTGGTTGGCAAAGCTTCTACGAAGAATTTTACTGGCTATCCAAAAGGAGGTCAGATATGTAAATATGGCTAATGATTTAGAGAGCTCATAAAAAGTTCAATGGAAAGATTTCGAGAAATTTGCTGGTTGATTGCGTAAAAATCATGTCAATGAGGAAGAAGTAATCTTGGTGGATTCCAGAGCCACGTAATAAGTGGCTTCAAGCTAAGCGAAAGAGTCCTACCACCTATGGTTGGATTGCATGGTTGTATATTTGTGACATTTCTGGTTATCAGTGTATTGGTGGGTTATTGCGGCTAAGAAAAGAAACCATCAGTGCTAATTTGAGCAAGGATTGAGGAATGTGTGCTATATTGGGCCTTATCAGTTCATTTTTAGGTTTGGGAAGAGTCAGAATCTATGTTGCGTGTGGAGGTGATGTACAAGAAAGGTGATTTAGTCGGTTGTCTCTTTGAGAGGGTTTTCATGTGCTAGCAGGCCTTGGAGTTGATTATCTTCGGGACCAGGTCAGAGTGGGTGACTTTCAACAACGGTCCTAGTGAATTCAAAGGTTAAAATGTGGTGCCTAAGGATTTCATGCCGCAGTATTGTCAAGAATCAAGCTTTTATAGCATATTTTGAAAAGGGGCTTGGAGTGTTCTATGATAACTTTGACTTGCAGTGTAGCATTCGGAGGAGTAAGAGAAAATGACGTCGGATTCGTAGAGGAATTATCAGAATTCATGTACTAGTTGAGGATGCAAATATGCGCACAAGGAGGGTATGAGATATTTCATGGGATTTGAGACAACATTGTCTCGTGATACAAGGCCACTCAGGATGAGTGCGGATTAAGTTTGTTATGTCTTGACTGGAGTTATTATTATTTCTAAGACAAGTTAAGGATAAGTTAGAAGAATTCGGATTGGTTAGTCATGGTTGGATTTGCATGATGGTGGCAGTGATCAGTTCCTCCCTCGTGATTAGATTATGCATGTGAAATGTGGCAGTGCGTGCGAGGATTGCCGGCTGTTGTAATTGCTGTATTTGGTTGCATTCAATTATTATGGCTAGTTATGTGTAAGCAGATCCCGAAAAGGGTTTTGGTGGTTTAGACCACTACTTGAGGATTTGTTTGTTCTACGGTTATGAGAATTTAGTCATATGCTGCAATGATTCTCCTGAAACGAGTAATGTGAAAGGTTGCTACAAAGTGAAGTGTGTAGAGGGGTTAGGATAAAATTCTTGGGTCTTCACGTATTAGTAAGATAGGTGCGGTGAGTATCATGAAATTTGAAAGATTAGGGATTGAGGTTGTAGTTCGGTAATCACAAGGATGTCACGAGCTCGGATGAGCAGGAAATGATTTAGATATTTAAAAGAAGTTGGTATTGTTTTCAGTGTCACCTAGGGTTGATGTCATGTGTAAGAGTCCTTGTGTATTGATATGAGGATTCCTAATTTGCTTGATAGCAGTGTATGGCCGGTGGTAAGGATGTGCAGACTTGTTACCCGGTGTGGAAGGTCATGGGAGCGTATCTCACGGGAAAATTGTGTAAGAGTGGCATGTAGTCACTTGATTGAGTGAAGATTGAAACCAAGTATGAAGATTGTGGTAATATCGTTGATTCAAGAATTTATGGTTGGAGGGTGCCCGATTCATTTGGTTGTGGTCTATGGAAGTTTGTTACGGTTTTGATGGATGTTCTCGTGTGTTATGAGAAAAAAGGATCATTATGGACCCTTGAAAGGTTTTTTTATCCCAGTATGGTGCAATCAAAAATGGCTTGAGGTCCGTAGATATATTTAATTATGAATATGGACGCTACATCAGGCAGGATGTTTCTGGAGGAGTATTCGGACGTTGGATGTTATTTCATCGTCGGATATTTCATGTAATACTATGTTGTGCCGTGTGGGTTGTGAAATGACTTGATTAATTTCATTTGTGTTGAGGTTCCATGTAGCAATTGTATTATGTGAGCAGGATAGCTCTCGAGATTCATGTCATATATCGCACCTTATTTGTGCTTGAGTTTTGTAGCGTACTGCTCTATCTTTCTCCCCAGGGATGGAATAATGCACTTAGTGTGCTCGTGGACGATATTCGGGTATTTTGTAGTAATGAGCATTCTAGCTCGGTAAGTATCTTGTTATATAAATTTTATGTGTGGATCGGATGGCAAGCCGCCACGGGTATGTTGTTTGGATCGGGATGCACGCTACAATAGTATGATGTTGAGTACAGTCCCCTATATCTATTCTTTTGTGTTTTGTTCCCCGTTTTAATGAGGAATGTTCATAACACCTTTTCGGTTGTCTAATTAGTTATTTGGGTTGAGTAGTCCTTTCCAGACTTTATTTTCCTTATGCATCACATTCGACTTGGTAGCTTGTTGACACATTGTGGCATCATATGAGGCTTTTGGTCATGTTTGAGGTAGCTTATTGCCTGAACAACTTATACTGGGTGAGATAAGATTATTGGATCTGGGATCAGTGTGATCGGATTGTATGTAGTATATTAAAGAGCAGATGCCATCATTTGGTTCATAATAGGGTGATGATTCTAATCAAGAGGAGAGACTCGATGATTTGATGATTAGGTAGCGGGTTATGAATTTCTATACCTCTTCCGTCATGATGGTATTGCAAGAGTTGGAACAAGGCCTATATATGCCATGAGGTGCATTGTGAGCATCGAGTTTAGGAAATTTCGGCTATTATTATCTCGAGATGTTATTATGGTCATGTGGGTTATACAGTGCATATTGTGGATCAACAAAGGCATGAAATCATGTATTGGTGCATCACATAGAGAATGAAACAGTGTTCGTATGATGGAAACAGTCCTGGTAGAGAATCCAGGTTGTTGGAATTAGACTCTAAAGCCCATTTGGCTGAGTAAAAGGGAATACATTCAAATTTGCCTGAGCTAATGTGCTCAATTGGGTTGTGGTGCCATGGGTAGGAGCACAATGTGTTAAACAGTGATTTTAGAAAACTCCATAGCAATTATTATCATGTTCGAGGACGAACATATCTTTAAGTGAGAGAGAATCTGATGACCCAACAGGTCGTTTTGAGCTCTAGCGCGTCATTCAGCAGGTTGAGGCTATGAGCAGCTTCACTTATGGTATTATGTGTGGTTGGAATTGAATTTCTGGAAGTTTGGAGTTGAATTGAAAAGAAAATTCTCATTTCAGAAGCTTTAAGTTGGAAGAATTGACTAAGATTGAGTTTTTGCGTAAACAACCTCGGAATCGGAATTTAAGGGTTCTAGTAGGTTTGTATAATGATTTCGGACTAGGATGTATGTTCGGATCGGATTTTGGATGACCCGGGAGTATTTTGGCGCCTATTTTGAAAGTTACCATTTTGGATGAATTTCATAAATTTGGGTTGAATTGCATTTCAATATTATCGATGTCCGTTTGGGATTTTGAGTCTGAGAATAGTTCCGTATGGTGATTCTGGTATTAGAAGCGCGCCCAGAAGTGAATTTGGAGGTCTGTAGGTGATTTTGGAGTTGTTTGGTGAATGTTAAAAATTTTAAGGTTTTTGAGAAGTTTGACTGGGAGTGGACTTTTTATATCGGGGTCGGATTCCGATTCTGGAAGCGGGAGAATGTTCGTAATGTCAAATATGAGTTGTGTTTAAAATTTGAGGTTAATCAGATGTGATTTGATAGGTTTCGACATTGAATATAGAAATTGGAATTTATTAGTTTCATTAGACTTGAATTGGGGTGTGATTCGTGTTTTTTGCATTGTTTGATGTGATTTGAGGCCTCGACTAAGTCTGTGATATGTCTGGAGACTTGTAGGATGTACGGAACGGGGTCCCGAGGGGCTCGGGTGAGTTTCGGGGTATTTTCAGACTATTTCTAGGCCATTTTTAGCTGCTAGTTTATTTGCTTCAGTAGTGTGCTACGTGATCGCGGGGTATCGGTTACGATGAGTAAAATGGGAGAAATTTGACAGTGATTCGCGATCACTGAAGGACTTTTGCAATCGCGTAGAGGAAAGTTTTTGCTCCACTAACCCGATTTTGAAAGCATGTATCTTGCAATTTATAAGGAATTTAGAGATGATCCAAAAATGAAAGTTGTATCTCTTTGTGTCTAGTTTTGATAAAGTTAACCCATTTGGAATTTTTGTATACAAAAAGTTATGAGGTGTATACTACATCCTATTGGGGAAGAGTTTGGAAATCGCGAAGAAGAAGTTTGTATTGCATAGGGCTGACTTTGGAAGCTTATATCTCGTAATATATAAGGAACTTAGAGATTAATAAAACATTAAAGGTGTAGTCCTTGGAGTCTAATTATGAAATTTTAAACCATTTGCAATTTTGAGTTTTTTACAAAAAGTTATAAGCATTATACTAGAGGCTGTCTAGAAGAGCTGGGCATTTGTTCTTCGTGATCACAAAGCTTTATCCGCGATCGTGAAGGGAAAATTTTGGGCTGAGAAATATTGCGCTTCGTGATCGCGAAGAATTTTTTGCGATCGCGAAGAGTAAATACCTGGACAAATGCTATATTTCGAGATTTCGGCCATTTTTAACATATTTGGAGCTATGGAGCTCGGATTGAAGCGATTTAAGAGGCTATTTTTACCATATGAATTAGAGTAAGTGTTCTATCTACCAAAGTAATTATACTTCATGATTCTATGATTATATTCATCATTTATTTCGGATTTAAATGGAAGAAATCAATTTTTTTTGCAAAACTTTTCAAGAAAGAAAATTAAAGATTTGGAAATCAAGTTATTATCGAAATTTGATAAAATTGATTTGGTTGAACTCGTTTCAGAATGAGTTGTTGGATTTTGTGAGTTTCATAGGATTTTGAGACGTGGGCCGCACTGCCAACTTTTCGAGCGGAGTTTAGAATTTTTATAAATTGTTAAATTTCAAGCATTGGAGTATATTTATCATTAATTTGCACGTTGTTTGACTAGTTTCGGATTGAACGACACCAAGTTGGGGTTATAGAGCAAACTGTGATCGGAAAGTGGTATTTAAGACGAGGTAAGGCTCCTTTCTAATATTGTAAGAGGGAATTAATCCCATAGGTGAACTAAATTATTACGTGTTTCTATTTGTGGGGGGTACGTAGGCACGAGGTGACGAGAGTCCATACATAGCTACTAGCTATGCCTATATCCGGATAGTATTTGGCTTACATCATGCCTTGTTGATATTTTTGTTTATTTATGTTTATTGTTTTCCTCGAGAAGAAGCGAGATTGAGTTAGCTTATTACATGTTTTGAAAGGAGCTGAAATTGAGAAAAAATTGGGAACTTAACGACTTTCATTTGAACTTCATATTTTGAAAAGAATTGAGGAATATAATATTAACTTAAGAAATCTATGTGTAACCGCGTCTCACATATGATCCATGAGCAGGTTAATTCCTTAAATTTATATTTGACCACGTCGCATGTATGATTCGCGAGCAGGGTAAATAGATGCATCTATGGTTCACGTCGTTGGACCCTCGGTGGTGCATAGTTTAAATATTATATTAGATCGGGTCATATGACCTTGACATGATTTGCGCATGCTTGTATTGCTTGCCTTAAAATTTGTAAACAGTGATATTGCTTTCTCTGGTCTGAGATAAAATGATAAATGATGAAAAATGAATTTAGAAATCTCTTATTACCAAAAGGATTGTTCACGTGCTTCATGATTTATTGGATTTACTGACGTTTTTAATAAAACCCATGACTAATTATATTATTGATGGCCATTGTAAGTGTCGTAGTCGACCTCTCGTCACTACTTCTTCGAGATTAGACTGGATACTTACTGGGTACACATTATTTTCGTACTTATACTACACTTGTAGTACATTTTGTCGTACAGACATATACATTTAGTGGACTTAAGGTGCAACAATGTGGTTGATATGTGGACTTAGGTGAGCTACATCTCGTGTCACGATCCATAACTAGTAAAGTCTCCTTCAGAGTAGTTATATTTTCTATTATTGTCCAATTTGTATTCCGGACAGATGCTGTATTTATTTTATTTTTCCCAGTTGATGCTCATGCACTTGTGACGCTGGGTTCTGGAATGATTATGGATTATTCATTATTGACATGTTTAAAAATAATATTATTCATCCTGAAATTTCATCTTTTCCCTAATAAATTCAAGAAAAATCATGATTTCAAAAATACTAAAACGAGGACTAAATTAAGTATTTATGGTTGGCTTGCCTGACAGCTGTGTCTGGTGCCATCACGATCTTTATTGGATTTTGGATCGAGATAGATTCTTGGGGAGATTTTCAAGGGAGTAATTGGGTAAGTGGTTCTAACTCGGTTTAGGTTAAATTACATGAATATATCATTATTTTCATCATTTAATTAGTATTTTGGGTTGAAAATTTTGGAAAATATTGTAAAAACTTCCTAGGCTTTAATTTGAGGATTCAGATATTGAGTTATGATCGGATTTGAGCAATTTTGATATGGTTGGACTCGTGATTGAATAGGTGTTCGAATTTTGTAACTTTTGTTCGATTCTGAGTCGTAGGCCCGGGGTTTACTTTTGATTAAGAACTTAGCACTTTCATATAGAATTGATTCCTGTAGTTTGTGTTGATTGTATCGAGTTGAGAATATTGACCAGTGTTTGGATCGAGTTGAGAATACTGACCAATGTTTTGATTGTATCGTTATTGAGAATACTGACTAGTGCTTTGGAATAGATATGGAAAGTTGAGAGAATCTGGCCAGTGATGTGTGGAATTTGCATTTCCTTGACCATTTATCTGAGTTAATTATTTCCTTCCTCTACATGCCATGATATTATCTAAACAGGGTATTTGAGACACTATACACATGCACACACGGATATTCTTCTCACGAAACTTGATGAGTTAGTTTTAAATATTGTTCTGTGCTATTTTAAAAAGGCAGAACTACACTAGAATAGCTATCATCATCAATTACCTTACCTTACCTTACCTTGCCTTGCCTTGTTTATTTATGATACTTATCAAGTTTGTTGTACTCACACTACACTTTGCACCTCATGTACAGATCCAAGTATTTTTGGGCACGGTGATTGCTAATTTTGGAGTTTTTACCAGTTCAGAGATTATCGAGGTAGTTGCTTTCGTGCTCGTAGACCTTGACTCTCCTCCTCTATTTTTTAGTTTTATTTATACTATTATACCTTCCTAGATGGTGTGCCAGACTATTATATTTTATAGATGCTTATACACTAAATGACACCCGAATTTTTGAAAAGTTTGTATTCAAGTCGCTATTGTTTTTATCGGCTATTTATGAGAGATTTTACAGTTAAACTTGCTTCAGCTTATTTTTAATTTAATATAAAAATGCCTAGTTTATTGAGACCGTCTGCTTGCCTAGTTCTGTGATAGGTGCCATCACGACATGTTGAGTTTTGGGTTGTAACAAGTTGGTATAAAAGTCTAGGTTACATAAGTCTTACGAGTCATGGGAAGTTTTAGTAGAGTCTTGTGGTTCGGTACGAAGATGTTTGTACTTATCTTCGAGAGGCTGCCGAACCCTTAAGAAAAACTTCACTTTCTTGTATTCTTATTGTGCAAATTTATTGATTCCGGAAACTAAACTTATGTTATTCTATTATCACAGATGGTGAGGACACGTGTTACCGGATTGGGTGGACAACCACCAGTACTACCAGCTAGGGCAACGAGAGGTCGGGGCTTAGGTGTAGCTCGTACAGCAGCTAGAGCAGCACATGTAGATCCACCATTTACTCCAGCTCAGGAGCAGATTTCAAATGTGGTTGAGCCGATAGGACCAGCTCATGCACCGGGTGTGTCTATTATGATTCCAAGCCTTCAAGAGGCTTAAGTGGGTCCCGTTATGAGTGATGAGGCCAGTAGAGATTAGAGAGATTTGAAAGGCTCAAGCCTCTATTATTTAGTGGAGCTGAATGAGAGGATGCTATGGACTTCTTGGATAGGTGCCAGCGGATTGTTCACACGGCGGGTATTCTGGAAACTAGTGGGGTTTCATCTCCTTCTTACCGTCGCGATTCGCCCGAATTTCCACCCAAAATCAACTATTATCTCCCTCCTCACCCAAAAACAAATAACCTAGAAGTCTCCCTCCCCTCCCCCGCAAATGTTCCACCAGCACCCACTGCCTCCTCCCCCACCACTGATCCGTCGGCACCCATAGCACACTGGTCATCCTCTACCACCCAAAATCAAACCCCCTCTCCTAGCATTTTAAGGTTAGTTATCTATATTTTTTAATTTAAGTAATTTTAATTATTATATTTGTATAAATTAGGATTTAGTTAATATTTAATTAACGTAAAAGGGCCAAATGTGTCCCTGTACTATTAGAAATTAGTTATTAGTACCCTCCGTTATACTTTACCACATTATTTATCCCTAACATTATCTATTTTAATATCCTTACCCCCATCACTAACAAACCCTTCTAGAGGGACAAGTGTCTTAATCCTAAATGACCTAACCACTTACCTGTTGGATCCCTTACCCGTTTGGCCCCGACCCGCTAACCCCCTTCATTTTCCTTAGCCTGGTATATACGTTAAAACAAAAAAAGGTTAAACCTTATTTCTCTCCAAAGTCTGACCTCACCTACCTAAAATCAGGTAACTCTCACTCTTACCGCCGATTACAATCTGCCAATTTCATGGTCTAAAGGTAAATTAATTCTTCCACCATAGTAAAAGCTTAGCCTTAAGATTTTTTTAATTGATTAAAACTTAGTTTTTTCATATTTGGTTTCAGTGACTAAAATATCTAGGGTTTATCAGATTTTGTTATTGAGGTTGGGGTTTCGTGTCTGGGTCCTATTTTTATATGATTTTCACTGCAGAGTCTTATATTTTAAGCATAATCTGGGGTTTTATACATGGCTTTAACTTTATGGATTATCGTATTTGCATATGCAAATGATAGTGGTCCCGAATGTATAGTATAATAGTTTATTTTGTCTTAAAGGCTTTAGCTTTATTAATAGTTATATTGCATGTGACTGATTTAGTGATCCGGGTTGTCTTTATGTGCTTTGTCTTTTAGGATTTTTTGAACCATGTTCTGTCCCTTTGTCTAGGGATGTTACCTCACTATTTTTTTATTAGCTTATTTGGATGTTACTTTACTATATTTTTATTAGTTTCTTTTTGGCTGTATTTTATAATATCGATTAGTTAAGTTGTTGTTTAGCTTATTTTATGGTTTAGCTTTAATTGTTTAATATGTCAATTGATTACAGATTACTATGGTTAATTTGGACTTGATATTTAACTATGGCGGGGAATGGACTAGAGAGCCACAAGTCAAATACACAAAGAAGCTGTTACACACCTGGGAAGGTTATGACTCTGACCATCTATCATTTATAGATATAGTTAATGAGTTTTGCATTAATTTATATTTTGGTGGGGTTCAACAAGTTATTATATCTACTCCTTCTGGTAGATACTATGAAGTTGATGGGGATAGTGGTATTAGAAAACTGTTAGGAATGGTTTGTAGTGATTATAATATTGTTGATATATTATTGTAGAGGATTGTGAGTTGGCAGTGAATGTACCTAATATTTTACATTATGGTAAGGATGAACCTAATGATGTTGCACTTGACCATGAGACAGCAACTGATTGTAGCTCAATAGATGCTGAGTTTGATAATGAATCTGACTCTTGTTCTTCAGGTTATGATTCTGAAGAATTAGAAATTATTTCAACTCAGAGGAGTATGAGTATAACTGAGCAGTTGCTGGATTACAAATAACTAGATAAAAATATGAGCTTTAAGGATATTCTTGAAGCTAGGAAGTGTCTAAAACTGTATGATATGGCAAATAAGAAAGAGATAGTGCTTAAAAAAAGTGATACAAGAAGGCTTAGGTATGAGTGTCAAGTAGGTTTTCCATTTGTTTGCCTAATTTCTTAGGATGGGGATTGTCCAGGGGTTAAAGTGAAGATACTAAATCCAAATCATAATTGTTTCATTTCTTATGATAATAGCATTGTTGACTACTTTACTATTGCACATTATTTTAAGAGGAAGTTGCAAGACAATCCAAAATATAAAGTGAAAGAGATGAGGGCTGATATGAAAGCTGCATTTGAGCTTAATACAAGCCATGGTAAATGCAAGAGAGCAAAAACACTTATTTTGAATAAGCTACAGGGAAGCTTTAAAGATGAGTGCAACAAGCTAGAGGGTTATGTTAATGAATTGAAGATTAGTAACCTGGAAGTGATATAATAGTTAATTTTTCAAAAGATGCTCTTCTTGAAGGCAAGATGAGGTTCTTAAGAATGTATATTTGCTTTCATGCTATGAAAATGAGTTTTAAGGAAGGTATTAGGCCTTTCATTGGATTGGATGGATCATTTCTGAAGCGAAAAGCTAGGGGTCAGCTTTTGGTTGCTATTAGTCTTGACTCAATGAATCATTTCTACCCTATAGCTTGGACTATAGTGGACAAAGAAATAAAGAGAACTTGGGACTGGTTTTTGGAAATGCTAAAGATGTCACTAGGGCTCAACATGGGAGAAGGATACACTTATATTTCAGACATGCAAAAAGGTAGTGTTTCTGTCCATGTTATTTTATAGTTATTTCTGTTTCTTTAAACTTGTGACTGTTTTTTTAAACTAATGTTGTATTTATTATGATTTGTAGGGGTTGGTTGAAGCAATGAAAACTGTTTTATCTGATGCTAATCATAGATATTGTGTCAGACACATTGAGGCTAATTAGTGTAAACAATGGAGATCTGGAGAAATGAAAAAGTTTCTGTGGTGGAGTGCATGCTGCATATATGAGGAGGATTTTGATGATCAATTGAAGAAGATAGGGCATATGGATGAAAATGCAGTGAAGGATTTGCTTCATTACCTTCCCCAGACATGGTGTGGAGCATTTTTTGACACTGTATGCAAGAATATGGCTATGGATAACAACTTTACAGAATCATTCAATGCATGGATCCTGGATGGAAGGTACAAACTTATAATTAAGATGTTAGAGGACATTAGGATGAATATGATGAAAATGTTGAGCGAACATGAGGACAAAGTGAAGTCATGGACTACTGACTTTAGTCCTTATGCCATGAAGCTTTATGAAAGTTATTTGAGGATTGCACATAAATGCAAGTTTCGCTTTAATGGTGACTGGGCTATGATATATCTTAAGGGCCTTATAGGCATATAGTAAAAACATAGTGTTGAAGGAGTGCAGCTGTAAGGCTTGACAACTATCTGGAATACCATGTCCTCATGCCATTAAGGCATTTGTGTACAAAGGTCTTGACCATTTGGAGGGAATACATTGGTGGTATAGGAAAGAGGCAACATTAAAGACATATTCACACAAGATACTGCCTGTTAGGGGAGAATAATTCTAGAAGGCAGTCCCTGCAGATGCAATGGAACCACCATAGATAGTGAAGTTAGCTGGCAGACCTAAGGTGAAGAGAACAAGGCAAAAGGATAAAGCAATTAAGAGACAGAGTGAATGGTCTATATCAAGAAAGGGGGAGGGGGGTTTATGAATTGCAGCAATTGTGGAGAGCCAAACCACAACTCACTAGGGCGTAAAAAGGTAAATGTTACTATAATTAGTTTTTAACAACTAGTATCTACATTATTAATAAGTCTCATTTATTAATGACAGCCATATGATGGAACTCTACCACAAAAAAAGAAGACAACTAAAAACTATGAAGATATTGATGAAGGCATACCTTTGTTAGGGACTGAACAATCTCAAGCTAGTGTAGGCTCTTGCAATCCTTTGTGTTCGTTCCTACACCAGTTTTTTCTCACTTAAAGAGGCTCCAGAAATTTGTTAGTTCCACATGTTCGCTGCCAGTTATCCAAGATTAGGAAGATCCTACTTTAAGGCCAAAAGTTATATCGGAGATGAGGAAAAGTCTTCAAATAAGACAGGAACCCAACCTTACAGATGGAACAAGAGTCATCAACTTAAGAGGTGATTCAACTGGTGTGGGTCAGCCCTCAATTCTGTCATACTAACCTAGAGGACTCACATGGAAGTGGAAGGAAGCTCTAACTACTAACAAACTGGAGATGCAGGTGCAGGAAAAGATTGGGAAGCTTAGAGAAAGAAAGGAGAAGTGAAACATTGCAGGACAATATGTTTTTGAAGTAAAAGTTTTTTGTCTAAACAAATTGGTCTGGTACTGTAATTTATGACTTCTAACAATACATTTAACTCTAGTTTTAAATGCTTTGTTGGTACTGACAGTTGGATGCCATAGTATGACCTAGGTGGTAACTTGTTTTGGAGTTATAATATACCATATGTGTGTCAATTTAACTGTATGTTGACAGTTAATTTTTGCTACTAATGTTAATGGTAATTTAGACTATTTCAGTTTGTTATTTCAGTTTCTTTCCTTGTTGCAACTTATATGATTAGTAGTGTAGTTTTATTTGAATAAGCACAAGTTCATTTATGTAGTTTGAGTAGCAGTTAGCATGCGTAACTCATTTCTATTTCGGAACAAGTTCATGAAGCTCAAATCATATTAACCAACAAAAATAGATGAACACAAATAATATATACAATCCGGAAAGTAATAATCCAATTAGCCAATAAAAAAGTACACAATGCACTACTAAGTTAATAATTCATGATACTTAACAAAATACAAACTAAATTTCACCAACTACTACTAATAACTATTTGTCATACAAGCTGCAAATAAGCTAGCAAATAGGACCCAAGATATCATAGTAAAGATCTTCAACTTCAAGACTTGGCCTCCAATTTCCTTGAATTGGTCATTTCCCAGTGAATTGTAGCCTCCATTTCTTTCTTTTTTTTTCTTCAATATGTCTCTTGTTTTGGTGCATTCAACCTCATTTATTGCCTCTAATGCTTCCAATTTTTTGTTCAATTTTAGCCTTTCAATCTTAACATCCTCCAGTTATGCTTTCAACTTACAAATAATTATCACAGCTCTGTCAGGTAACACTTCATCAGCCCATTCAAAATAACCACATGAATTTTTCTGAAAAACAAAATCATACACCATGTTATAAGTAAAATTTTAGAAAATAAAAATCATAAAATTATCATAAAACCATAGAATATACGATATTAACCTCAGGTTTTGGACATTTGTAGAATCTCCTACCAGTATTTCAAGGAGTTTAAGCCATGAGGTAGAGTGCAGTTAAGCCACATTTGCATGTCCTACTCGACACACATTCTTGAGACGATAAACTAAATCCTGACATTGTAACTCCCTATTCTTGAAAATTAGATAAAATAATAAAGAAAATAAAGATAATAAGAGAAACCAGAAGAAAATCGTGATGAGAAAAACCAGAAGAAAATTGCTTCAGTTGGGGAATAACCCTAGGTTTTGAGAGGATTAAACGATTATATCCTTTAAGGGGGAAGGGGGTTAGCAGGTGGGGCCAAATGGGTGAGGGATCCAACCGGTAAGTAGTTAGGTCGTTTAGGATTAAGACACGTGTCCCTCTAGATGGGTCCGTTAGTGATGGGGGTAAGGATACTAAAATAGATAACGTTAGGGGATAAATAATATAGGAAAGCATATCGGAGAGTACTAATAACTAATTTTTAATAGTACAGGGACACATTTGGCCCTTTTTCCGTTTAATTAAATTTGGATTTACTCCTATTGATTATGTTTATGCTAGATTCTATGCTAGAAGATTAAGATTATGCTAGGATTATAACTTATGGTGTTTTTTGTTAAATATCGTATTTTTTAATTTTTATTTTAAGAAGAACGCTATATATATGGCTTAAAATAGAGGTAATTATATTGTAAATCCTTTAAAAGTAGAATTTATTTAGGGATATATGTGAACTTTTATATTATTTCTATTAATTGAATATTAAAATTTTTTATTTAGGGATATATGTGAACTTTTAAATTACTTATTTTTTCAAATTTAAAAAGAATTTATTTAGGGATATATGTGAAATTTCATATTATTTTTGTTAATTGAATTTTAAAAGAACTTATTTAGAGATATATGTGAACTTTTAAATTAATATAACATGTAATTTATTTGTTCTCTGTATAGATGAAATATCGAAATTAGATGTATAATAGAAATTATCCTAATCGTCGATTTTTTAGGAAAGAATTCATAGAAGGGATTAATGAATTTATTAGGCTTGCAATATCAATGGAACAATTTCAGTTTGGAGGGATGATTAGGTGTCCTTGTGTGAAGTGCAAATATTTGTATTTATTAGGATCGGAGGATGTTAAGACTCATCTTTATAGAAAGGAATTTATGGACAATTATTTTATGTGGACTACTCATAGAGAGGTTGATGGTACTGATGGCGTATTTCAAAATAGTTGTTGGTGAAAGTAGTAGGTTGGTGGGGAATAACGTTCAATATCCTAGATACCATGAAATGGTTGCAAATGCTTTTGAGATGCATTTTGATTTTGAACTCCATGAACGTGTTGAACAAGCTCCTAACGAAGAGGTAAAATATTTTTATGAACAGTTAGAGGCCGCTAGTTGTCCACTAAGTTAAGGGAGTATGGACTCTCGGTTGTCTGTTGCGGTTTGATTACTAAGTATCAAATCAGATACCAATATTTCTCAAGCGGGAAAGGTTTTTTTCATTAGCTTTATGAGTAAACTAGTTGACCAACTTTCAACATACCTGAAAATTTCTATAAGGCTAAAAGATTGGTTTCTAAGTTAGGACTCTCGTCTATGAGAATCAATTGTCGTGAAGATGGTTGCATATTGTATTATAAGGGTGATGCAAATTTTGTAAAAAAAAATCTCATTTTAAGTGGGTTTCCAGAAGGAAGAAGGTTGTTGTGAAGTCGATGCATTATTTACCTCTTATTTCTAGATTAAAAAGGTTGTACGCTTCGATGAGTTCCGCTCCTCAAAAGAGATGGCACTATAAAAATAAAATATCGTCTGGTGTTATGTGTCATCCTTCAGATGGAGAAGTTTGGAAGTATTTCGATAGGACGTATCAAGATTATGCTAGTGAACCGAGGAATGTTCAGTGGGGTTTATGTGCTGATGGTTTCACTCTATTTTCTATTTTTGCAACACCATATTTATGCTGGCCAATATTTATTACGCCGTATAATCTTCCTCCTGAAATGTGTATGACTAGTCCATATATTTTTAAAAATTGTATAATTCTCGGACACCGCAATCCAAATCGTTTGATTGATGTATATTTGCAACCTTTTATTGATGAGAAAAAATAGCTATAGTATGATAGAGTTGAGTCATATGACTTATCAACTAAGCAAAATTTCAAATTGCATGCTAATTTAATATGGACAATTAATGATTTTCCTGCGTATGAATGTTTTCTGGGTGGATGACAGCTGGAAAGCTAGCATGTCCTTACTGCATGAAAAATGGTAAAGCATTCACTTTAAGACATGGTTGAAAGCAATCATGGTTTGATTGTCATCGATGTTCTTTCTAGTTGATCGTGATTTCAGATTGATGAAGAATACATTCAAAGAGAATACAGTTGAATATTGTTACGACACCTAGTCTCTAAGACTAGGTAAGCCTAAACAAATTGTGGAAATACTAAATAAAGGCTTAGAATTTCAAAACTCCAATAATATTGTAAATAAAATTATAAACCCAATACGTAATATTCCCAAAACCTGGTGAGATATAAGTCACAAACTCTAGATATAGTGTTGCATAATCATATACATCACTGTCTATGAAAGTGTAAGAAATAAGGAAGAATAGAATAGAAGGGGACTCCGAGACCTGCGGACGTGGACATAAATGCCTTGTAGTCTCCAAAAACAAGCTTAGCGTGCTTATACCGGGAATGATAGGATGTACCTGGATTTGAACAAAACAATGTGCAAAAACATAGTATGAGTACACCACAGTGGTACATATCAAGTGCTAAGTCTAACCTCGATAGAGTAGTGATGAGATCAGGTCAGGGCTCTACTGGAGATAATAAGAAAAAATACAGAAGATATAATGATATAATGATAATGACAAATGAAGTGAAACAATAAAGAATTTAAGGAAAGCTAACAACACAGAAATCAAGGCAATTAATACAACACGAAAGAAAAATAAGGATTTATGTCACGACCCCAATCCCGGTCATGATGACGCTCAACACAATTTCTAGGCAAGCTCAACCAATTAACACTCACAACTCAATCACACCACCCATTTTCAATTTATAGCATTAAATTACCGTTTAACAAGTCTATTAACCAATAATCTAGATAGAGACAGTATGAATCACTGACTTAGCCAATAACTCCCAAAGACCTGGGGTTATGAGTCTAGAGCCTCTAAGATAATAAAATAATTCATCCTCAGTAATACTGATGTTCTAAAATGCGAAAATAATAAAGGAATAGGGGAGGAGTCGATTCCTGCGAACGTCAGGCAGCTACCTCGACAACTTCTGAGAAGCTCTAAAGCAGCAAATGACTCAACTATGCTCCTGGGACACCTGAATCTGCACACATGGTGCATGGAGTAAAGTGAGTACTTCCAACTCAGTGGTAATAAGAGTAAATAATAACTGAGCGGTAAGAAATCACGTAAGAACACTCTATCATGCTATATAATACAGTACAACCTTTTGAACAAAATAGTAAAACAGTGAAAATCCTTTAGAAACATCTAGTTCAGTTTAAAAATCTCTTTTGAGAATATTCTTTTTCCAACATTAAGCATATGGATGCGATATTAGGTAGTGCAAGCCCGCACACAAGTCAACCCCTCGGGCATAGCACTCTATTTACAAATAACACCAGGGTATCTGGTACACAGTACAAGAAATAGCGTGGATGTCAATTATATGACAGTGCTGAATGTCATGCCACGTAGTACAAACAAGAATCAATGCGTGAATGCAATGCAATGCACATGACCGCTGCAGCGTGCAGCCCGATCCATTTGGGTACCCGCGCTCACTGTGGGGGTTCAGACTCCGGGGGAGCTCCTACAACCCAAACGCACTATCATCGTAGCATGCGCTACGGCGTGCAGCCCGATCCACAATCAGTCCAGTTATATGCATGCAAGCCACACGGGCACAGTCAATTTATCATTTTCAGTTCCAATTATTAGGAATTATAGCTTGAGTGTTTAAGACTTTAGAAATTTACTAATCATTTCGAGACAGTGTTTAACTCAGGACTGATATCATGAAAATATACTAAGCATCATAGAAACAATGATAATAATCCCTAAGGGATCCAAATAATCGGCACAAAGCCCAAAATATGGCAATCAGCCCAAATCATGATAGTATCAAGTTGGTTTCAGTCAATCACGCAGTAAAATTTACAACCGGGACGGAACAAGTCAAAATCCCCAACGGTGCTCTACCCCACGCTCATACCTGGCGTGCAAGTCACCACAATACAGCACTATGATGTGCAAATCCGGGGTTTCAAACCCTCGGGATATCATTTACAAGTATTACGCACCTCGAACCGATGAAATCTCTAACTCGCGACGCCTTTGCCCCTCAATTCGGCCTCCACGCGCGTCGAATCTAACCAAATCAGAGCGAAGGCATTACAATATGCTAAGGGAACAATACCCAATCGAAAACAATCAAAAAATATCAAAAATCTCGAAACTAGCAAAACCCGAGCCCCAGGCCCACTTCTCGAAAAATTACGAAATTCACATTACCGTCCCCTCAAATTCTAGGTTTACTCTTTCTTAGGTTTCAAGCCCTAACCTCCATTTTTACCCCTTAAATCCTTGGATTTTCAGTGTTCAAATCCTTGTTTTACACCATAACAACATTATTCGAGTCTATAAATTTATACCTGATGGAATCCCCTTCGAATCCTCTCCAAATCGCCCAAAATCGCCTCTTCCCGAAGTCTCAAATGTTTTCTTAACTTCTGAAATTCGCGAACACTGTTTCATTAAAACCCTTCAGCAATTTTTGCTTCTGCGGTCCCGTAACCGCTTATGCGGGACCGCTTCTGCGTCCATATGACCGCTTATGCAGTTTTCATTAAATCCTGGGCCTT
>MU684959.1:16211-29812 GCA_026770625.1 Nicotiana glauca | reverse complement strand
TAATTGTGAGGTCATAGACTCTCTTTCTCAAGAAGAGTCAAGACCCACTAAGCTAGACTTAGTGTTTGCAACCATAAAATTTGAGTGAAAACATACAATCAACCCAAATACCAAACACCCAACATCATCCAAGCATCAAGCAAAAACACCTATTAATTACCCACACTAGGGTTGAGCCACAACCCTAGCTAATAGGTTTAGCTAGACATGGCAGAAGTAGAAATAGAAGAAATACTAGAAGAGATTGACATAATCATTAACTATAAGCTTAATCTACTTGAATCCACGTTAATTACAAGAGAAAATTACATAAAGTAGGCTAATATCAAGTGCCTCGTGCTCAGCTGCTCAAACAGATTACCCAACTTAACCTAAAAGAGTAAAATGTTCTATTTGTACTACATAGGAAAAACCGGACAAAAATACCCCTGAGGGTCTGGCGCGGACCACATAGAAATGTCATGCGGCCGCGTAGGGTAACTGGTCTTTATATTTAGGCTTTTGGACTTGAGGATGCGGACCGCGTAAAAATGTCACGCGGACGCATAGGTTGAGTCATGCAGACCGCGTGGAAATGGTGTGCGACCGCACTGTAGAGGTCGTCCTATTTTGACTCTATGATCTTTTACCCACGCGGACCGCACTGATTTGGTTTGCGGCCGCGCAGAACTTTGCCTTGACTTTTTGAGCCTTTAATCAATAATCATTGCGGACCGCGTAGAAATGTCTGCGGTCCGCGTGGATCTTCTTCAGAATTGCTGATTCTCTGCACTTTCCTGCGCGGCCGCAGACCAAATCAGTGCGGACCTCGCAGGTTGGGCTTTAACTTGATAGCTTTCTAAACCTTCCTGTGCGGCCGCACATCAGAACAGTGCGGTCCGCGCAGGTCACCTATTTCTCACTTTCAGTCATCTTTTGACGCTTGGCAGATTTCACTCCTTTTTGAGCCGATTTGTGACATTTATCATCTAGTCACTCAAACCTGCAATCTAGTGCAACTTGTAAGCAATTCCGGACTAATCAAGAGAAATTTATGCACAAAGCTCAGGTAAGAATGGGTATAAAACATGCACAGTTCATAGTTATCATTATGCTAGGGAGATCCTCGGGTTATGTCGGGATTTGGAAAGAAAACTCTCCTTGAGTTATGCTAGGGAGATCCACGGTTTTGGCCGGGATTTGAAAAGAAAAAGCTCCACGGTTTTTGGCTGGGAAATCCTCGGTTTTTTGCCGGGCTTTGGAAAGAAAAGGTTTGCGCTACTATGATTTGTTTTTCTTTTGGGGTTTCATTTTCATTTCTTTCTTCTTCTTATTTTTCTCCTTATTTTCTTTTCTCTTTTATTTTTCCCTTTTTAATTAGCAAAACGCATGAAAGAATTTCGGGAAACTTTCCTGTTTGTCGCTTTCCTGCTACAACGTTGTTTCGTATTTATTTCTTTTTGGGGTCGCACCTGCTTCTTGCACGGTTGTTCTGAATAGGATATGTTTTCAACAAAGAACAATTTGTTAGTTTGAAACGGTGGTTGGTTTTGTGGCCTTGATCACCCCAATTGCTTGATCCCGGCCCCCTTTCCGTTGAGAAACTTTGCTGTTTGTTGACCTTGAAGGAGAATCTCTTTTCAAATCGACCGGGTTCAACTCTCAGGGTTTCATTATGACTCACCCGTGTGGGCTCTGGACTTTTCACTTTATTCTGCCTTTGCATTTGATTTTCTTTCTTTTCCAATGTCTTTGCTTCGAAAGCGTCAACCACTATGGTCAGTCGGGATCAGCATGACGCACTCTCTGAGGCTGGGCATTTTATTTGACTCTGACTAGGCTGAGCCCGATAGAACCAATCCTGCCACCTTTCTTTGTAGTAATTCCGGAATCAGTGTTAAACCGAAAGGGACTCAAAGAATAAGTATACAAAAGGCAAGCATATGAGTTTAAAGAGAAGTGTCCCTTTCGGGGGGGAGGGGGGAAGGAAGGAGTTATCTGGGGGTGCATGCTGGCTCCAAATGGACATGACATGCTTCTTGGACTGGATTCCCGACCCACACAACTTTCCAGCTTCTCGTGAACCCATTGATCCGTATTTCAAAACCAGAGAACCTTGCCAAGACTCTTTTAGTGGTGAGATGTCTTCTTTTCAGCCGACAGCACCCTTTGCAGGTTTTCGCCAATCGACCTCTCTCATTTCTCTTCTCACCATCGCCCGATAATGCTCTTTGCAAGTTTTCACTAAGCGGACTCTCTCATTTTTAGTTTCTCTACTCACCATCGCCTTATGGTGCCCGAAGGTTTTCACCGATAAGACTCTCAATTTGAATTGCATCGGATCCAACAATGACGTTTTCATTTCCTTGCCTTTACCAATTGATCGGAAAGACTTGAACAAGGTCTTTGGGTAAAAAGGATTTCGGGCGGAACTACAACTTTGGAACCATTTCTGCGGATTCATAGCCTAACCATCATATCATCTGCCCCAGTTTCAACTTTGGGGAATTGGAATTTTTGTTTTGGTGTGATTGAACCTCAGGGAGAGGCTGCCTACGTATACTTTCGGAATCAAGTCAAACGTAGTTCAGGCAAATAATTTTTGTTTTTGTTGTTGTTTTTGTTTTGTTTTATTTTTATTTTCTTTTCTTCTCTTTTTCTTTTTCTTTTCCTTTTTTTTCTTTTTTCTTTCTTTTCTTTTCTTTTATTTTTTTTATTTTTATTTTTTTGTTTTTGTTTTTCTTTTCTTTTCGTACTTCCGAGTTCCAAAGAGGGTAATCAGAGAAGCGTAACCGACTCAAAAGGTTTACGAAGGATTGATAGTATTTGGGGTAGCGGGAAGGAAAGCCTTCGTCATCTCAATTACACAAAAGCCATCAAACCAGGAGGCCTAGACATAGTACCTTTTGACTGTATCTGCATTGATTGTTGTTTCAGGGTCATTTCCTTCGATGTATCCCAGATATCGTGCTCCTCTCGATAATATTTTCCGGATTATGTATGGACCCTTCCAATTTTGAGCAAATTTTCCTTTCACTTCACTGGTAATGAGGGAGAATGCGTCTCAGCACGAGTTGTCCCACCTCAAAATTCCTAGGACAAACTTTCTTGTAATAAGCGCGGGCCATTCTTTATGGATACAACTGCCCGAATGTGCCCTGAGTATGGCACACTCTTTTGCTGTAATGGACCTTTCCAACCCGCGAACCAATTTTTCTTCAATTGTTCCACTTTTTTTTTTATTTCCTCAAGGTTACCCTCTTTGCATTTCGACTCTTGATTCATTATTTTGAAGTCTGACAGCTTTTTGGGATCTAGGCATGAAGTCCGCAAACATGTCATGTTATTTAAAGCTGCATTATTAGAACCAAAAAGAAGAAATGAAGGGGAAAATAGCAAAATCAGAAAGAAAAATGAACGATAAAATATTGATATCATTTCTTTTTTGGAATTTTTAAGATAACAGGGGTCACATTCGGGAATTTAAAGACAAGAAACTAAAAGAAACATCCGAGTGACACCTTGAAATAACTCAGGATCCAGAAAAGGTGACAGGGCCAGTCTACTGGGACTCCTGCCTTATCGGAAATGATGTAGGCTTCCAATTTTGGAGTTTGGCCCTTGGTCCCATGTATAGCACCTCAACGGTGCTAGTGCCCTTTTCCAGGATGGACCATGTGGATTTCGTAGAGCATTTTCCTCATTGCCCCACGTATATCTTCACTTTCTTCAGCCGTGAAAACCTCATCATCTTCCTCTTTACTGTACTTAGGCTTGACTTCCTCAGCACTCACAGGCTTCTTAGGCGGGAAACGCCTTCTGGTGGCATTGTTTACCTCCTTTACATTTGAATATTTCTCAACAGGGGGTTTTCTAACAGCTCACCCACGATCTCTTTAACCTTGTACGTAACCGCCGTCTGATGATAATTCCATGGTACCGTAGTAGGGTTCGTCATAGACTTCTATGGTACGCATCCTATAACCACTGGTTCACTCAGCCGAGGTGGTTTGATTACCCCCCACACCACATAGGCTTGCTTGTTCCCGTACATTTGTGTTCCTTTTTTTTCAAGTCAGTTTTCTTTTCTAGTTCTGTCTCAGTGATTTTGCTCTTCTTTTCCCCTTCCTCTTGCTTCGAGGCCACCTTTGGCATCTTTTTTACATCAGCGATAGCAATTATAGCTTTTAAGGTTGGATCAAACTCCCCATACAGATCAGTGTAAGAAAACTTTTCTGCCCGCTTAAACCTTGCACATTCTTCAAGCTCTGCTCGAGGCTTCTCATTATCTTTGCCATCTCATCCTGCTCTAGGGCCTTAGGGGTCTTGTCCTGCCCTGGCGTAAGCTCATATGGTGGCTGAGTGAGGATAATAAGGAGGGTCAGCCTGAAAGACGGGGTTCTGGAATGTGAAGACCGAGGGGTCAAAAGCATGCTTCGGTAGCGATGGTTGTGTTGTGAAGATGTTGGGAGCAATCACAGATGGGAACACTTGGGAGTGAGCCTTAGAGGGTGTTCCGAAGAAGTTAGCAGTCATAGTAGGTTGCCTCAGAGAAATATTTGGGCGGCTGATGGGGACAGTGGTAACCCCTCCAGTTCTAGGGAATAACTCCGGGAATCCGGGGATAGTGCTTGGGGGTTCCTTTTCGTTGTTCCAAGCATCCCACATTTCCATCAATCGTAGGCGTAGGATCCGATTTTCTTCGACTGTAAGGTATATAGAGGCTGGGACCCCCGAGATAGGGTTGTCTTCGGGTATGGGGATTGCAGGCAGAGTCATTTCAGATGACATTTGTGTATTTCTTTTGGATCTGGTGAAGTATCGATACGAGGCCACCTTACCACAAACCAACCATTGTTTCTAAAAAGCTCAGCTGGAATGACAGCAACAACGGTTAGTATGAAACAAATAACAGATAGGTAACCGCACATTGGAGTGTGATGCACCTATACAATTAAATGAATATCTACATATTTGCTTCGGTTGCATACGTCATCCCGACTTTTCCTCTTATTCCTTTTCTCTTTTCTTTCTCTTTTTGTTTTGTTTTCTCTCATTTTCTTTTCCTTTTTTCCATTTTCTGCTTTTTCTTTTCTTTGGCCATGGTTTTTTTTTCTCGATGCCTTATTTTGTTCCTTTGTGTTTCTTTTTCTGGATTTCCCTTTATTTATTTCCCTCGTATTTCTCTTTTTTCTCTTTTTCCAAGGATTACGGTCGAATCTATGTAGATTGCCTACGTATCATGGCCCCGTATGAATCAGATCAAATGTAATTCTTGCAAATAAATGCAAAAATAAGGTAAATAAGCTAACTCTTTTTTTTGAAATTTTTTGAAAGAAATGCTTTAAGGGAAATATTTTTTGATTTTGATTTTTCTCATTTTATTTTGAAAGAAAGACTTCTAAAAAAAACCTTTTTATTTTTGTTGGAACTTTGGGAATTTTAGAAGTAAAAAGAAATATTTTTGTTTCCATTTATTTTCTCTTTTTCTATCACGAAAGAAAATATATATTTTTTTGGATTTTGAAAATTGCCTCTTAATTTTCGAAAGAGGGACTTTTACGATAATGTTTTGGATTTTGAACAGACATATTTTTCGGACTCAAATTTTTTTTTTCCAAAATTATTTTTTTATATTTTTTGATTTATGAAAGAAAGCCATCTAAGGAGTATTTTAATGATTTATTTTGACCTAAAGGGAAAAAGTGGCTATTTTTTTCAATATTTTTATTTAAGCACACAAAACCCCGATTTTGCAGATATGGCCTTTCAGCACTTCCGGTAGGGAGATTTTAAGGATGTGCCTGCCAACCGTTTAAAAATAACTCAGGGTGGCTGTTCTTGCAAAAATAGCCTTCCGGCGCCCTTTTTGGGACATTCGGCTTATTTTAGACAAGAATGGCATCATCTGACTTATTTTGACTAAAATTAAAAATTTTGACATTTTTTGGGCTATTTTTGAAAAAGGGAGGTTGGACCCGATGAGGGTTGCCTACGTATCTCACATCCAAATATTTGCCGAAACCAGCGTAGTTCGGGCAGATTTGCCGAAATCAAATATATTTTTGAACAACAATCTTTTCTTTTTCAAATATTTTCCTTTTTCATTTTTCAAAAATTCGGTAGCATTTCGGTACTATTTTGGCATTGGCTTTTTCACAACAAATGGTCACCCTCACTTAGTCTTAACACTGCTATTTTTCTCATTTTTACTCATTATAGACAAGCCGGTCAACATGCAAAGCCGAGCAAATAAATGCACAAGTATCACTAAGATGCATCAGGATGGTCAATTCATTTCAGGTCACCTGTCCTAAACGGACCCAACCCCTGTGTTGAGTCCCCTAAGTCAAATGCACATGATGCAAACAAACGTCCTACCAAGGGATCCGGCATGAGTTTTTGTTCTTCTAGGTTTAAACCCTAGGTTTATTGATCTAGACCTTGCTTACTCAAGGGGACAACTCGAGCCGAGGGGGAGGCAGCGTGCCGGGGATACAGAAGCTCCGCCGGCTTAGCAACTTATCCAACCTTGTTCTAAATTGGGAAAGACTCTAAACGGAAGAGAAGCTACACGAAGTGCACCCTTCTCCATGATATATAAGACTCGGAGAGAGGAAGGGATTCGCGACAGTTTATATATACAATTTCAACAAATATCAAAGCGGTAAAACATTTAGCGCATATAGCATGGAACATGTAGAAAAATCAGATAAAGCCAAATATAACAATTATACTAAGCTCAAATTATTGAACCTTGAATCGGAATTTTGGGTTCGTGTCCTCAGCAGAGTCGCCAGAGCTGTCACACCTCCCTTTTTTACACCCCCACCCCGAAGGATAGTGTGTAATGGAGTTTTTCCATTTAAAGTGACATTATTCGAAATGGGATTATTTATTTATTTCTAGAGTGGCCACTTGGGATAGGATTGGTTTTTTGTGTCCCAAGTCACCGGTTTAATCCCAAATCGAGGAAAATTGTCGACTTCCCCAATTGGAGTCTGCGAACCAGAAATTCTGTGTAAGGAATTCTGTTGACCCGAGGGAAGGTGTTAGGCACCCCCGGATCCTGTGGTTCTAGCACGGTCGCTTAAAATATTATAAATGGCTAACAATCTAATTTTTATACATGTTCCAATCTATAGTGCAATTTTATAATTATTTACCACTTTTTAACTATTTTTACGAAAGTGAACGTCGTTTAAAAACATGTTTTCGGATCACGTCACATGAAATGCACTTGGATCCTCGACACATTCTTATTCAACGTTTTTGGATTTGGATTTGGGTTGCATGAAATGCACACCCGTATTTAGGAAGGTAAGATTATCAAAAATGCGCCTAAAGTGACTAACGTCTTTTTATGTTTGTGGGAGGCCGTGAAATTTGCAAAACGGCATGCCCCAAGTTCTAAGTAATTTTATATAGATAACTAATGAAGGCCCCGCAATTTGTATATTTTGTTTGGCGAGGCTTGTCTCACTTTTATTATTTAAAGGCCAACTTAAAGTAAACTAAAATTTTCTATTATTATTGGTCTCTAAAATGTACAAGGCCTAATTAATTAATATTACAAAATTCGGGCCTCAAGTTCAAGTCAGGATTCAAACAAAAGAGATGAACCTCCTAATTTGAACCCGCTACTTAACTCGAAGGCCCAAATTTGTGCTACGTTAGCCTACGAATTAAGGTTCCCATCCTAATTTCGAATAATGAATTTTAAAAGGGTTTGGTTAAGAGTCCATCAGACAGTTGGCCTGTTCAAAAGCCTAAGTTGAAAATGAATTGGGTTTGGAAGCGTTTGTACTCCAGCTTATGAAGTTGATTGACGTTGGGCTTCACGTCTGATCCCAACAACTGGTTGACGCTACTATAACCCTTGGTGTTCAATTAGAGATCAGAGGTGAGTTTAACAGAATAATGATACTCGAGATATTTCAAATCACATGGGGATTCTACAGTAATTCTAATCACACGAAGAGTTATGATTTTTTTGTTTTGTTGAACTTGTATTACCAATCTAACATTTACGCTAACAACTAACTCAGCTAAACTTATTTATCTATATATACATACGTGTCTTATCATAACAATAAAAATTAGTCTAGTTAAATCCAATGTCATTAAATGACATATCATAGCCACCCTAACAATTCAGAACAAATGTCACCCTAACATCTAGATTCAGAACATATGTATTACCAATGTCATTAGATGCCACCCTAACCATTCAGAGCAATTCAACAATATGTCAAATTCAATCTATAAGCTAGCATGATCTAGAATTAACTCAGCTTGAGATTACATATGCAGTCTACGCAAAATAGTCACAAACAATTCAAAGGTAGTCCTAGTTATACAACCCAGTATAATCCAGCTTTCAAGTTAAAAAGAACAAAAGACAAAGTGAATGCAATTACTATACTTCTGTAATTATCCAAGATACAATAGCTAAGGAGACAATATAATTCAAATTTATTCTCATTCCTGGCTTGAGATACACCAGATCAGCTTTTAAAGGTGTACCTGGAATTTAGCAAGGTAAAGGAAAGGTGTCAGCAGCAGAGATAGGCAAACAGCAGTTGAATAACAACCCAAAAACGAATTCAGCAGCCTAGAAAAAGTTCAAAATCAAATGGAATATAGTAGATCCACTTTAACACAGCGACAAACCAAATAGAAATGAACACCATTGCATAGACAGCAAACCAATTCAAATCTGAACTTAACCCTTATGAAACTTCACTGACGCATAGCCTAGCCAAATACCCACTTAATTTGAATCAATTACACTTGAAATGAGTCTCTACACTTCAACAAGCAGTAATGGTAACTACAGAATGTGAATTGACGAATAGAAACTGAAATCACTCTCTAATTTCAATAGAACAATAGCATTTTTTTTTGTTTTTCTGTTTTCTGATATTTTTGTATTTTTGTATATTTTAATTTCAAATGCTTATCTGAAGACTAAAGTGGCTTTTAGAGGGAATTTTTTTATGGCTGGGATCTCTAGGAATTTTCAGGTGTTCAAAAACTTGTTAAAGAAGGCATTGGGGTTGCCTTTTATAGGCAACAAATAGGGCAGAAGGTTCTAGATGGCCCTCCCCGTTTTCCCTTTCTTTTAATCTCAGATTTCATTTATTAACCCTTCAATTTTTGACTTGTTTCTCAAGTTACTGCCCTAAGTTTATTAAAATCTACACTAAAGGCCTATTCTAAAAGGCCCTAGGGTGTTCTTTTGGCTATACAATACCTATATTACCCTTACCTTGGTTTTGAATTTACCATTCTTAATAAAATTACCCTTTTCTATGCCCAAACTACCCCTGAAATTCCCCTGAAATTACCAAACCAAACAAATCCTTTAATTGATTTAAAAATTAACTATAGTTAAACCTATTTAATCTAAACCAGTTATAACCAATTCACAACCTAATTAATCTGAAAGTGAACACTAAATTGAAAAACAATTAAACTAAACTAAGTAAACTAGCAGAAATTATACAAAATCAAATAACACTCAAGGCAAATTTGAAACACAATTAAACCAAAAACTAAAAGCAAACAAATTGGATGGCAAAGCTAATCAACCCTTGAATCAAAAAATAAAACCTAACTACATTTCGATTTTAATCCATCAAAACCAATTATCAACATTACTATAATTCAGAAGTAATTAAGGATTAAATCAAACGGCAACTTAATACATCAGTATCAAATTTACTGAGATTTAACAATCAACAAACAAGACTTAAACTAAAATTAGCCCGCAATGATCAAGCAATTTCAGAAAAGAAGGAAAAAAATAAAACAAACACAAAACTTAGCAACATAATAGGCATGGAGAAACAAGAACAAAAAGAAATAAAAGAATGACATACCTACGGCTTAGACTCAAAACAGATGACCCCTTCCCTTTGATAAATTCAGGCCATCTTTTATTCTGAAATTGTAGCCATTAGGGTTTTTGAGCAATTTTTGATTCAAAATTCGAGGCCCTCTGGTGAGATTCGAAGGGAAATAATCGTATATTTGGGCTGAGGGAATTAAGGAGATTCAGGGGTGTAAGTTTGGTTGGATTTAAATGAGTTCGCGTTTTGGCCGAACCTTTGATCTGAGATTCGAGAAAATCGATGGGGATATGAGGGAAGCGGATTTGAGGGTTGGAAAGAGGAGGTGAAGGAGAGTATGGGGTGAAATTCTGGGGTTGTTTGGAGCATCGCCGCCGGCGGAGGTGATTTCCGGCCGGCAGCGGACGGCGGAGTAAGGCGGAGGTAAGGTGGGGTTAGGGTGGTCGGCGGAGGCGTTACATGGAAGGGAGAGTTGTTACGAGGAAGGGGGGTCTGGTCTAGGGTTGATGGGGTTTTTAGGATAGCTATATTGAAATGGGGGAATCAATGGCGACCATTGGATTGAAGATGATAGACGGTCAGGATTGTTTGGCGACAAAGCGTCATCGTTTTGTTAAAGGGGGGATTAGTAGGGGTCGTTGAATGATGGAGATGAGCGGTCCAGATTAAACGTCGCCAAACGGCGTCGTTTCGTTTGACTGAAGGGAGCAGGCCGGGTTCGAGTCTTTTTAGACTGGGTTAGGGATTCAATTGGGCTAGCCAGATGGCCCAAAAATTGGCCTGGCCCCTTTTCTTGCCTATTTCAAATCTCTTTATTTGTTTTATTCATTTCTTTTTCCTTTTATTATTTTTTGATTTTATTAAATTTAAGATTAAAAAATAAAAGACCCAAATTGACTCTAAAATTATACTAATTAATTTACAAAATTAACTAATTCCTAATTTAAAAGAAAACTAAACCAGAATATGTAAAATGTAGAAATTAAAATTGTGAAAAGACTATTTTTGTTATATTTCTCTTGTTCTAGTAATATGACAAAAATATAAAAATCAAATTTTAAATGCAAGTGTAATAATTTTTGTGTATTTTTTTGAATTATATCAACTAAAAATGCACACAAAATGTAAACGACACACAAAATCATGCAATCAATTCCTAAAAACTTCAAATAATAAAAGAAAAAATTCTAATTCTAATGAATTTATAGGAGTAAATTAAGTGCGGCAAAAATCACGTGCTCACAGTTGCCCCTCTTTTCTCAAGGACACGAAGGGTTTTCAGGCAAATATAAATGAGCACTGTGAAGGATTTTTGCCTACTTAGCACTCCATGAGAAGCATTTGGAAAACCGCCTGATCGAACCCTGCTTCAAAGGTTGCCTACATATCCTTGGCTATAAAGGAATCAGGTGAGTGTAGTTCTGGAAGGTTTGGTAGCTGGGACTACTAGGATCTGTGAATTTCACTGTTGTTGCTGTTGCTACTGCTTGCTGACCTCCTTATTACACCAAAAGGAAAATCAAAGCTAAGCTAGCTATGCCTATCAACTATGGGTTACAAGATTCCTATCTATGATTCTCTTGAAACTTGATCTTGAGTCTTAGCTGATTTTGTTGTGGACTCTGATTTGAATCTTGATGCTCGTAAGTTGTAGGTGTTTACTTCTTCATGCAGTATTGGGTCAAGACAGGATCCGCGGAGCTTGTGACTTCAATTGGATTTTGAGCCATCCGCACCCCTGCTTGCTTCCTATTTGAGTTCATTTCTTTTTGTTCTTTTCTTCTTTTCTTGACTCTGGATTGAGACTCATTACATTGGTCATCTCGTACCTTGTGTCTTGAGAGCAACCTGCTTAAGATACCAAAACAAACAAACGAACGAAATTTTCTGCCCTAGTTTTCACTAGGAAAATTTCGTGAGTTAGTTATGACACATATCTAAGCAATTGAATCGGGATTGTGTATCTCTGTGAATGAATCCAGGTTATGCTAGAAGACGATCGGGTTATGTCGTAAAATAAGAGGTTCTCGGGTTATGCCGAGGAGGTCCGCGGGTTATGCCGGAATAGAATAAAAAGGGTCCTTGGGTTATGCCAGAGAAGTCCACAGATTATGTCGGGGTAGAAGAAAAAGGTCCTTGGGTTATGCCAGGGAGGTCCATGGGTTATGCCGGGATAAAAGAAAAGGGTCCTTGGGTTATTCCAGGGAGGTCCACGGGTTATGCCGGAATAAAATAAAATGGTCCTTGGGTTATGCCAGAGAGGTCCACGGGTTATGCCGGGATAAAAGAAAATGGTCCTTGGGTTATGCCAGGGAGGTCCATGGGTTATGCCGGGATAAAAGAAAAGGGGCCTTGGGTTATTCCAGGGAGGTCCACGGGTTATGCCGGAATAAAATAAAATGGTCCTTGGGTTATGCCAGAGAGGTCCACGGGTTATGCCGGGATAAAAGAAAATGGTCCTTGGGTTATGCCAGGGCGGTCCACGGGTTATGCCGGGATAAAAGAAAATGGACCTAGGGTTATGCCAGGGAGGTCCACGGGTTATGCCGGGATAAAAGAAAATGGTCCTTGGGTTGTGTCAGGGCGGTCCACGAGTTATGCCGGGATAAAAGAAAATGGTCCTTGGGTTATGCCAGGGAGGAGAAAATGGTCCTTGGGTTATGCCAGGGAGGTCCGCGGGTTATGCCAGGATAAAAGAAAAGGGTCCTTGGGTTATTCTAGGGAGGTCTACGGGTTATGGCGGGATAAAAGATAAAAGAAAAGGGTCCTTGGGTTATGCCAGGGAGGCTCACGGGTTATGCTGGGCTTTGGAAAGAAAAAATCTCCTTGGGTTATTCCAGGGAGGTCCACAGGTTATGCCGGGATTTGGAAAGAAAAGGCTCCTTGGGTTATGCCAGGGAGATCCTCGGGTTATGCTGGGATTTGTAAAAAAAATGCTCATTGGGTTATGCCAGGGAGATCCACGGTTTTGGCCGGGATTTGAAAAGAAAAAGCTCCACGGTTTTTTGGCCGGGAAATCCTCGGTTTTTTGACGGGATTTGAAAAGAAAGGGTTTGCGCTACTATGATTTGTTTTTCTTTTGGGGTTTCATTTTCATTTCTTTTTTCTTCTTCTTCTTCTTCTTCTCCTTCTTTTCTTTTCTCTTTTATTTTTTCCTTTTTAATTAGCAAAACGCATGAAAGAATTTCGGGAAACTTCCCTTTCTGTCGCTTTCCTGCTACAATGTTGTTTCGTATTTATTTCTTTTTGGGTCGCACCTACTTCTTGTACGGTTGTTCTGAATAAGACCTATTTTCAACAAAGAACAATTTGTTAGTTTGAAACGGTGATTGGTTTTGTGGCCTTTATCACCCCAATTGCTTGATCCCGACCCCCTTTCCGTTGAGAAACTTTGCTGTTTGTTGACCTTGAAGGTGAATCTCTTTTCAAACCGATTGGGTTCAACTCTCAGGGTTTCATTATGACTCTCCCATGTGGGCTCCGACCTTTTCACTTTATTCTGCCTTTGCCTTTGATTTTCTTTCTTTTCCAATGTCTTTGCTTCGAAAGCGTCATCCACTATGGTCAGTCGAGATCGGCGTGACGCACTCGCTGAGGCTGGGCATTTTCTTTGACTCTGACCAGGCTGAGCCCGATAGAACCAATCCTGCCACCTTTCTTTGTAGTAATTCCGGAATTAGTGTTAAACCGAAAGTGACTCAAAGAAGAAGTATATAAAAGGCAAGCATATGAGTTTAAAGAGAAGTGTCTCTTTCGGGGGGGGAGGGG